>CAEGAG010039307.1:0-10481 GCA_903067065.1 Brachyrhaphis terrabensis
CAAAATGCCTGCAGCCCAGAGGCGGTTCTAGAGGCTAACAGAAGTGGCTCTTTGGCCACTTGTACAAGTTTATGTCGTGGGGGGGGCGTGACATGCTCAAAAATATGTAGTTGCGCCCCTGAGTGCGCACACCTGATGTTGCTCACAGTGGTCCTCAGTGTGCTCAGGGAGGTTGTGTGTATGCCCAGCTACATGAAAAATTAGAGGGAACATTGGTTGCCACCTGTCCCGTAAAATACGGAATTGTCCCGTATTTGGCTGTTAAATGCTGTGTCCCCTATTGAACTGATACGGGATGTGATTTGTTCCTTATTTCTATAAATGTCCAATAAACATGCCTATCACACACATATCAACACTAAGTGTAACAATAATGACCAAATAAAACACAGAAAATATTAAATTGTCGTGGCGGGAGCTAAAGGACCCCCAAGAAAGCTACAGGCCATATTAATGTCTTAGAAGCAAAATCTCTTGTAAAGATACAGACTTGAGAAGGAAGACACAAATCCCAGGCTGAATAATGTTGGGGAGGATGAATACAGGCAATTAAAAAAAATAAAAAATCCAGCAGTGTGCTGCTGTATGTGGATCAGGAGAGAACACTGAAGACCCGTCAGAACCTAAAGAACCAAACAGCGCCTCTTCATCCCTCAATCATCTCCTGAGGCTGATATGCTGCAGAACATTTTGCTATGTTTAAGTTTCTTATTGTGCTTTTAGTCAACTGTATCAGTTTGATAATTTGCTTATTTAATGTATAATAATATCAGCCAAAATAATACAAATGGTCATTTAAAAAATAAATCATACAAGGTTTGTTATTGCTTTCTGTATGTTTTATTTTGAAATGTTGATATATTTTATGGATTCAGTGTTCAGTGGTCATTTAATGTATTATTAATGCACCAGACATAGAGCTGCAGCCATGGGTGGTTCTAGATGGGGGCCAACGGGATACAGAAGAAATTATACTAAATAAATGTCTTATGTTAATACTCAGTGGTGGACTTTTTTAACCTTCACAATTTGACTTTAACAATGAATTAAAAATAGTGCTGCACTTTTAGCTACTGTATTGAGATGGGATCACACTTTCCATCTGCGAGGGATCTGCAACCTGGATCTCTGGAGACAGATGTGGCTCTTTGGTAAAGGTCAAGGTAATTTTATTTATACAGCACATTTTGAGCAACAAGGTAATACAAAGTTCTTTACAGGAATTAAAATGAAATACAAACAAAAAACAAACCAAAGGAAAGAGCAAAAGAAGAACAAAAAAAATCTAATGTTGATCTAAAGTATGTAAGCTAGGTGCTCCTGTTCAGGGTTGCTAAGTATCCTCTGGTTTAATTCCATTTCTGTGTTGGAAGAACAGGCGTCTCAAAAATAGTCTAATAATGTAGATCCAAAGTATACAAACTAGATACTCCTATTTGGGGTTGGAATAAGACCAGTATTATTGGAATTAGACATTTTCCAACCCAGAAAAGGTCTAACTCCTTTTCTGGGTTGGAAAAATAGGATTCTGAAAAGTAGTTGCTAAGGTAGGTTTTCTGGATTCTAGGTTCTAATCCCCGTTCTGGGTTGCTAAATAAGTGTAAGTAAGTATTCTCTGGACTTTCTAAGTGTGCTCTAAATTTGTAAACGTAATGAGTACTCCACAGTTTCTAAGTAATAATAAAAACTAAATTTTGGCTCACTTAATATATCAAATGATGAAATATTGCTCTGGTTTTTTTTTTATTATTGTTTTTTAAGTGTTACCATGAAAAAACACCTACTACCCTGAGCCCTGTGGTAAATTTGGTTTAGAACCAGCCTCCAATCCTAACTCCTTATTTGTATAAATATTTTGGTAATACTCTTTACAGTACCAGCATGTTCACATAACTTTTATACTTTTGGCTGGATACAATTTGAATATTAAATCAGTACTCAGTACCTGAGTAGTTTACCAAACACTTTTTACATTTGCTTAATTAAATGTGTTTAAAGTATGCTAATCTGACTAGCGTACAATTTTGGGGTACTCTAACCCAGTGGTCGAGACTTGGCAGTTTTGCTGCGACCCGTAGTTTAAATTGTTGGTTGTAGTTTACTAATTTGTATTTGTGAACAAATAGAGCTCAAACTCAAAAATGTATCTCAGAGCATCAGATTGTAGCTGTGGGAACAAAACAATCTAAATATGAATAATGAAACCATTAAATCAAATATGGCAACATTGATAATCTCAATAAACAAGTGTTACATGTGGTCTGTGTTATAATATTAGCATTTATGGGGCCCCTGAAGCCCTCGCGGGGCCTTATGGAGCTGTTGACTTAATTTGGATTACACAGAAGTGCAAATAATTGATATTCATTTTAATTGTATTTTTTGATTGTTGTTTTTAAGACTAGTTGTGGGTTTAAATAATAGTTCACTGGCAATGTTTTCTCATAACATATAATTACCCAGTAATATTTTTACATTTTCTGTCAACATCTTTTAATACAAAAACACACCTTGGTGCCCCGACTACCGGACTTAGCAAATTTTCTTGGGGAAACCCTGCTTTTACATGTCATCCACAGCCGCGTTAACTCAGTGAAACTTGGAAATATAGGTATTAATTTTGTGCTATGCTCTGAAGGGAAAAACCAAAGTACAACTCAAAACCACTTCTTTCTCACCCTTTGAGTTGGCCAAGCTAGACACAGACTCGCTGCCATAGCAACTGACAACAATGCCACTTTATGTTTTAGGATTCAACACCAAAAAGCAATCAAATATTTTTCACAAAAAACAGAACATTCAGTCTGTTGCAATAGTATGTTTTTAGGCTTAATGTTTTATTAATAAGTGATTGCTGTGGTAAATTAGCTACCGCTGCTATAATCTAACAGCTTGTGGGTTGTCTCTTTACTGAATTCTTTACACATGCAAACTGCAGCTCACAAAATGCACATTTCATTAAAAACTAAACAAAAAAATGTTATTGCCCTCTTACCTTTACTTATAAATGAAGTCCATGTGCCACCCATTCTACGCAAAAATATTGGTTCATCCAAAGCCAAGTCTATCCTCGACATGCCACTCCGTTTGAGAATCATCAAACCGTCTCAAAGCAAACCTTTCACTTCCAGTGTTGGTCTTCCTTTAGTTATAATGTCCTGCTTCAATTGAAAATCCACCTTAGAAAACTGTTCAAGTGTAGAAACATAGTCATGTTGATGTTGGAATAGAGGAGAAAACAATAAATATATTGCTGTACTTTACTTATTTACCGTATCACTAGCTCACTGTCACTTACTCTGCAGTTATGGAGTCACAAGTCCAATGTCTGGGATCATGAGCGCCTCCTGCCATGAGGCAAGAAAACTGCCTGCCTCACCTTGAATCTGTTCTCTGCAGTTTATATTTGCTCCTCAGCACACGAAACACATTACACACACAGTTGATGACAAAAAACACTGTACATTATAAACATAAGATAAATTATGGAAAATCTGTTCTATATTAAATGTTTTTAACCATTTTATTGGCGACATACAGAGAGGAGGAACAGGCTCCAATTGAATGGCAGCCAGCACAGTTGGTGAGAAGTTGCACAATGCAAGGTGAGGCTCAGCTTTCTGCTGCTTCACCAGCTGCGCTTCTGAACATTTGAATGGAAAATTCAGAAAATCCAGTAATTTTGAAGAAAAAATAATGAAAATTGGCTAAGCTAAATGAAAAACAAATACTTTATAGTACAAACCACAGGCTGAATATATCAGTACTAATTATTTTTTATCATTATATATTATATTATCATTATATATTATAATATATAATGATAAACCTCACCTGTCCATGATGACAGGTGAGGTTTTGCCTCACCTGCCTCCCTAGACCAATATGAGCAAGGCAGAAAAAAAAAAGAAAAGACATGGACGCAAACGTCTTTACTAGATGAGCTACACAATCACAGACAATACTTAAATAATATCAGTATGTTTAAAGCTTTACTACTACTGATATAAAATTAATTACATGAGTTCGATTTGCTTAAACCTGCTGAGTTACCAAAATAACTACTGTAGTTTACAAATTGCTATATCCGTCTGTGTTTAGCAGTTAGCAGGGTTCTGATTTAAAGCTGCGACCTTTCACCTGACCCCAATCCAAAACCTCTCTTTTGCAAAAGCAGGCATCCCTAAATCAGAAAGACATGATACAAAATAATTACTTGAAGTATTCTAAAATCAGTACTTTTCACAGAATTTTGGTGTAAGTCTTAGTCATTCCTTTCTTACTCTTCCCTATTATATTTTCTGGCAAATGTTTAAACTTGTTACTTAGGTGTAAATATGAGAAGTTGAAGGGGATTTTGCAGCGTTTCAAGGTCTGTCACATATTCAGTGTATGAGTTTTGCTTTTACTACTGCTTTTACTATTAGAGCATGCAAATTGGGATCAATAATGTTTCATGAAGACCAGGCATTTTACTTCTTCGCGATCTCTCTATGTTTTTTAACTTTTTTCAACTGACAGTGTAGGGATGGAATTTTGCCCAAGTGGTCAAATAACCATTAGCTTGCTTAATCAGACATTTATTCAACCACAATCAGTTATTGCAGTCAGTTTTGCATAAAGTGTATCACACTTAGCATGCTGGCTCTAAAGCATCTTCATGATGTGTGAGATGTAGTAATTGCTGCAATATCCAAACTCCAGTTGCATCATTCGGCTCTAGACTGTGCGGAAAATAAATACTTCTGCACATTCTTTCTCACTAAGAATTTCTCTTAGTGAGAAATTCCTCACTAAGGCTGAGGAATTTCTCAGTTTGTCCAAAAAATATCTATGGAAATGTAGCTTAGCGGGTAATCAAACTTTGTAAATCACACTATGAAATGCATTGTGAGGTTGGAGCATTTTAGCATTGAGTCTCCTGGTGACATAGAAAGGCAACAAATATGGATCAGTATATCAGGTTATAGGGAACAGGTTATTCCCTATAACCTGATATGCTGGTATGAACAAGCATATATGGTATGGCCTGTGGGGCCGAATAGCCCCACAGGCCAAGGTATGCTTGTTCATACCTCTGTGCAGATGGTCCAGACAAATCAGGACCAGCCAGGTAGAACCTTCTATATCACGTATGTAGTTCCTCATACTTCCATTTATATTTGGAAAAGAAACCATTATCTGTCCCTTAAACCACTGTGTATCATTTCACTAACTTAAGTATTTTCATGAAGTAGTGAGATAAATAATAAATTAAAATCGCTGATCAAACAAAAATACCTCTAAGCAATCTTCTGATCGCTAGCAAGATTTATTGGTCATAAAATCAGATTTTTTTTGAATATGGTGAAAGTCAGGAAATTGAAAATTACTTGTACAAAACCATCGTCTGGAGGGTACAAATTGATGCCTAGTTGGTAGGAGATGCCCCTTGGTAGAATGCTCCATTCATACCCATAATTGTTGGGCATGAAACAAAAGATGAAAGGACAAAATTAGCAACACCATTCCAGAGCTTTATGTGTTTATCATTCTGTTATTGCAAATAAGTGGAAATATATCCTCATTTACCGAGGACACTTGCATGAAAAGTATTTGTGATTCCACTTTATTTTTTAGAAATACCCAAAACAGAATGAAGCTGCTAAAAATTGCAATCTGAACTCCTTCACACTTTTCAGGGCAGCATGTGGCCAGATAGCGGTTGTTTAACTCTGGGAAAGTGGGTAATAGACTGACTCCTCAAGTCCATGAACTTTTGGACTTTGGTGGTGTCATTAAGGATATGGACCCAAATTCTTAAAAGAAAGGTATTTGGACAGACCAAATACTCATCTCTTTATGTTGAATTTGACATTCACCTCCCACAGCGGCAGATGGTAACAGCAAAGTCACCTCATGTGTATGGATGTTCACATCAATATTCAGCTAACTAGCTGGCCTGTGTGTGCTATAGTGTGGGTAAGGTGGATGGTGTGGTCTTAATATTCTTTCTGCTCTGTTTTCCCCTAATTGTTTCTGTACTGTGTTCCTCTTCAACCTCATTCTGCTTTCCATGAGTTTACATTTTAGTGTTCAGTTTCAGAGTTTGTTAAATCATCATGTGTTGGTAGTAATGTCCTGTTCCACGTCTTGTAACAGGGCATTACAAGAAACACAAGAAATAGAAAACACAAAAAGACTTGTGTTTCTATTTATCTTTGATGTCTTTTGAACATGTCACAAAGTTATGGAAATGTTCTGAATAAATACATATCACTGTGCAGTTCTTTAAGACACCTTTAATGGCAAAACAAAATGATTACGTACATTTGAAGACCCAGATACATAATGTATCTTAGAAGCTTTATATGACCATCTTGGTCAGATATAACTTGGCTAACTTCATTGTTATAAAGGTTATTTGAGTCTTTATCATAGTTGCATTTTTTGCTTCTGCAACAGGCACGTCAGACTGAGCTTTGTTTCTTTTTTATGGTAGGGTTAGTCATTAAAGGCAGGGCGGTTCTGTGACATTATCATTTATTGGTTCTCCTGCCTGAATTAGACACAATCAGACTTTGGGATTTTGTAAGTTTACCACTAAGGATGGGACATTCCTGTGATTTTCCAGATCTTAAACAGTTTGGAAATTATCCCAGCCTTTATTGGGCCTGAAAGAGACATTTTGACTGAGTCACCCATTCTCTCCTTCTGTCTTTTTTTCTTCTAAGAAACAAGGCTAGCAAAAAACTCCTGAAGATCTCACAGCTCAGAGATTAGGAATCACTCAGATTTAAATTCTTTAGTAACAAACTGTGCGCTATAAATTTAACAAACTTTATTGTGCAAAGAGTCATATCTTATCGTTTTTCGATTGTAGCTATTGAGTGAAATTGGGCCCTTCTCTCTGTGGTGGAGTTTCAGCTCATTATTGCTTACAAAGATGGTTATGAACATTTGCGATCTTCATAGACTAACATTCAGAAATCAGCCTGCTGCTGTTACATTGTTCCACATTTTGTTAGCAGGGTGGATGTTGTAGCACCTCTGTCAAGCAGTTTGGTGAGAAAGAATTACTGTGCTGCAGTCTCTTCATGCATCACATCAGCATCCTGTTCCAGTTCTGTTCTGTTTTCTACTTCAAACTTTTTTCAACAACCTTCCCAAATCCTCAGAAGCTTTTCAAAAAGAGCTAAGAATAAGACAATTATATTTTCAATATGACTAAACCGTTTTTCTACTGATGCTTGATATATTGGCACTAACATCGTTATCGGTTGATATTAGTCATTTTTTAACATATCAGTTTTGGTCTTGTAAATGAAACCGTGTCGATATTAACCACCGATACTGGCTTTCTTCTGGTTGCCATTTGTTTCTAGACTTTTTTTCCCCAAAGGTGCAATGGTGGAGAAATGTATACAATACTGGAAAAAAATATTTGTTATCATCCATGACAACAATATGAATATTGGATATTGTTGTCAGGTCAAATTGTCTCTATGTTTTCAACTTTGGCCAGTCCCACATTCACTTCCTGAGTCACCTCTTTTGTTTTCTCATTCCTTTTGCTTTTCTGGACTTCCTGAGTTTCCTTTGTCTCTTTTCTCCATTCCTTCTGTTAAATTCTTAGTTTAAATGGTGGGTTTTCTTCCCTCCTCCAGCTGTCTCTGACGATATCTAAACAGGCCATGTTCCTATTAGCTTTGCTTGACCTTATTTGAGGTGTGGGAAGTGTGTGTTGGTGCGAGTTGCTGTGGAGGAAAAACTGGGGGTGCTCGCTGAGAATGATGTACCTGTGTGAAAGCCATTGGACCGCGACTTTACTGTAAGTAAACGAGACCCAGTAATATCAATCATACGCTCTCACATACACACACACACACACCCCCACACACAAACGCATGTAGTCAATCCCTACCTGTTCTCGTTATTCCCAGCTGAAGGGCTTTTCTTGATTTTTAATAAAGGATATCTAGAGGGAAGGTCAAGGTTATTCAATTGTTGTTCATTCATCTCAGTTTTTCCTCTCTCTTGGTGTACACACACACGCGCACGCACCCCTGCACACACACAGACCTCTCAATCTTCACTGCTGGCCCTAGTGTGAAGACTGCTTCACCTTTTATGTATGTGTGTGTTTGTGTGTATGCTTATCAGTGTGAACGATGCAGCCGTCATCTCTGGGTTGTCTGGTTATCCGTCACAGAGCAGTATCCAGGTGCTATCTTCTGTTTGTTTTATCCGCTAAGAGAGTTTTATGGAGCTTTCCAAGAGGTGCCACAGATGATATTATAGGCTGTTTTATCAGAGGACTGTTTAAACTGAAACATAAAGGCTGTGGAAATCAGAAGCTGCATGTGGAACCATGGTAAGATAATGCCACTTGCTCCTGTTGGTAACCAAATACTGTATAGAAATACATAAAACAGCTACTGTGGCAGAGCAGTTTGACGACAAAAAGCTTCTTTTTTCTGGACTAATTAATCTGTTTAATTGTTTATATGGGGATGTCTAGTTCAGATTTCCAATACTCAGATTATTAAAGAACAATGAATTACCAGCTGTAACATTATATGCAATCTCACATTCTGGTATTTGGTAGCTTCATAAATCAGGGATAATACCTTCAGATTATTTTAGATGACAGGAAATGGAGGATTTTATGGGAGTAAAAATATCTTTAAAATCAGACAGAAGAAAAGTGTGATGAATAGCACCTTGAATGTATTCACATAGATACATAAACATAAATTGCAACATATTTAAGCAGAATATTTGACAGATCAACACAGAATACAGTGATCTCCTGTCTATTTGCAGTTCAGTATTCATAAATTCACCCATTCATGGATTTTTCTGTGAAACGTAATTCCAAACTACTTGTGGAAAATCCAGCTGCTCATGGATTTTTTATTTTTTTTTATTTTGTAGACCATATCTGAAATACTTCAAAGAAAATGTAGCTTGAGAAGCTAAGATACAGAGGCAAATTTCTACTTACGCGCTATTGGCTGGGGTTTTCAAAGCAACCAATTAAGGAGCGTCATTCATTTTAAGTGTCACTGTTTGGCTCCTGTACACCCAAAAGTAAGAATAGGAAAGACTGTAGATGTTAGTTTCTTTAATAGCGCTAAGATGGCTTCCACTGCACATATTGATACATATTAAGATATGTTCGGTGTTTGTACTATTAAAATAAGCAGTTTTAAGTGTGTTAAGTGTTTGCAGATTTCAGCTATTAGAAGGTTGTAATCCCTAAGCCCTGTGAATACTGGGGTCTCACTGAAAGGCGTAATTATGAAGTTTAAGGAACAAAACAAATAATTTTCATTGACCATCAATGTTGTAATGATCATACACATCTGTTTCTGTTTTCTTTTTTTTCAAACTAACTCACACTCAGATAAGACCTGTAGAATAATAATTGAAAAAATAGCAGTCAAACAGAACCTCCCTGACAACATGAAGTAGGCTAAATGATTAGAAAAACCAAAAGGGCTAGAAAGGGTTACAAAACCATTCATAGGCATTAGGAATGCGGTAAACCTTAACCTGCAGTGCTAATCAGATTAATTAAAATTCTTTTGCCAAAATTCCTCCTCAGTGTTGTAAAATAAAATCCCTGAACAGCAAATGCTTGATGGCAGTTCTTGATGCGGCACAAGTAGTTGCTAGCTTTGATAATTCCGTCATCATTTTTCTTAATTAATGAATCTTGTAATTTGAAAACTGCATTTTGAGTTTACTCTGGTTACCTTTGTCTAATATTAATATTTGATGATCTGACGCAATCAAGTTCCTTCTAATTCATCAAGAATATGAATGTCTGGTAGATTCTGGGAAAGCTGGGAATTCCTCCTTGACCTGTTATCTCTGCTACCTGACCATGGATAGACGAATGGATGGACGGACAGATGCCATCTTCATAATTCACTATTCAGCTGTTAGTTGATAAAGGATCTAAACATGAATCTTGAGAATCAATAAAGAGTCATTAAGCTTTTAAAGACCTGAAGCTCTTCATCTTTGCTTGCAGTCAGTTCAGACAAGCTCTGATTGTTCACATTTAAATCTTTGTCTGGAAATTACATGACACTTAGAAACATACCCAAATCTCTCACCTTTTGAGTGCATGCTGAGTTAAACTATGAAGAGTAAACATAGATCATGAGCAATGTTCCCTCTAATTTTTCATGTAGCTGGGCATACACACAACCTCCCTGAGCACACTGAGGACCACTGTGAGCAACATCAGGTGTGCGCACTCAGGGGCGCAACTACATATTTTTGAGCATGTCACGGTCACATCACCCCCCCCCCACACACACATAAACTTGTACAAGTTGCTAAAGAGCCACTTCTGTTATCCTGTCTAGAACCGCCTCTGGGCTGCAGGTCTGAGGCATTTTGTTAGCATGCTTTCCAACATTCTTATAGCTTGATAGGAAGCCTGATCCAAACTGGCAACCCATATTAATAAAATGGTGAAATTATAT
>CAEGAG010039339.1:0-19187 GCA_903067065.1 Brachyrhaphis terrabensis
GTGATGTTCTGGTGAGGTTCTGATGATGTTCTGAAGAGGTTCTGTTGAGGTTCTGGTGATGTTCTGAAGAGGTTCTGGTACAGTCAGAACGTATCTGAACCTTGTGAAGTTTTCACTGCAGACGCTGAACCAAGTTCTGGATCTGGTTCTGGTTCACTGTTCTGCAGCCCGTCTGGTTTGGACCCGGGTTGTTTCCAGAGGTTTCCTGATGAGTCAGAGAGCCAATCAGCTGCGGCCTAGAGGCTGCTGAGGTCAGAGGTCATTGGTTCTCTGGGCTTCTTAAAGAGACGGTAACCTGAACTCTGCTCAGCCTCGGCGCTTTGAATCTCTGCCTCTCCATGCAGGCTCTGACACGCCGCGGCTTCTTCTGCTTTATGCAAATCTGATGTGTCTGTTCGGAGCGCGGCAGGAACCGGCCCGGCGGCAGGAACCGGCCCGGCGGCAGGAACCGGCCCGGCGGCCTCCTCGGAAGGCCCGGCCGAACGCCCGCCCATCGGGCCGATCGGAACGTTTCCCAGCGACCGGCTGACAGGAAGAGACGATTCTCCTGAAGCGGCTCTTCATCTCACCGGGTTCAGAAGTGATCAGCCTGAACCTGAGGAGGAACGAGACGAACCGCTGGCTGATCTGCTGCTGCAAACATCCAAAACATCCAAACCGACTAAAGTCTGATCACCTGAATCACGTCGTTATAATCTGATCTGCTGCTGATCTCCTGGCAGGAACAGCTTGATTTAGGCTGGAGTTCCTCAGGGCTGAGTCTCCACAACCGTTATCTGCTTTTATTCTTTACTCTGATCATGTAAACTGAACCTGCTCAGCATGGACTGAAAACAGTGATTATTGATTATTGATAAGGGCCACAAATCCCATTTGATCAATGATAAAAGCAGAAACTCTTCAGGTTTTGTTCCTGTCTGAATTCTGCAGGTTTTTCCTGAACATGAAGCAGTGAAACAATATTAATAATGAATATTAACAACCCAGAGCAGCAGCTTGTCCTGTCTGCCTTTATCTGCTTTTATTGAAGATGTTTGATGTTTTCAAGAGGTAAAAACCCTCCAGTGTACGGAGCTCTAATAGTGTCCAACATTCATCCACAAAGCTTTGCTTCAGGTTTTTGCCTTTTCTCTGCTGTGACCCATGACCCGGTCCGGTTGGTTTCTGATGCTTCAGGCTGAATGAATCCTGGATGTTGGGCTTCATGAAAAGCTCTGGACTCTTTTTCACCGACTGAATTTCTGCTTGTCACAAACGGCGCTGACCTTTGAGGGTTGGGAGCATTTAGCTCTGCTTTGCATAAATCTGAACATAAAAGCTGTTTTTGTTTTGGAGGCAGAAAGAAACCAGATTGTTTCCTCTGGAGTTCACTCAGCTCTGGGTTTCATTCATTTCACTCAGTTATTGGTGATTTTTGAAGCTGTAGTTTATGTTTTAGACGGATTTAGCAGCAGAGAATCCGGTCCACCGGTCCAGTTCACTACTTCCTGCTCACCAAGTCGACTTATTGTAGTAATCAATTATTCTGATAATCAGAATAAAAATTGACAAATTCAACAGATGTTTCATTTAAAATATGCTTTTATGAACATATTTTATAAAATATTAGAAATGTTTGGAAATGCAAATAAATAGCACAATTAGCTTTTTATTTATAAGAAAATGAACATTTTAAAAGGCAATCAGAGCGTTCAGTTGGTGAACGTTTGAACATTTATACGATGAAAGGATGAAAAAATCTAGCATGAGAAAACCTCAGCTGATCAATACAGTGTAGGATCAAATTATTGATGAACTGATTAATAACTGGATGCAGAAGGTGATTAATAGGAGATGAAACTAAAACTGAAAAACAGATTTAAGATGAAAAAATCTAAATGTTTTGATTTGTTTCAGTAAAGGCCTGAAAACACTGATCGATCGATTATTGAATTTGTCATTGATTAATTATGTCAGCCTTAATCCCCCACACACACACACACACAGTCTACAGAGCTGCAGTGGCTGCTGATCAATAATCAGATTTGATTTCTGATTGGCTAACCATCACTATAAGAAGAGTTCAGTCCAGTGGCATCAAGCTCCAGTCTTAAAGGGCCGGTGTCCTTTTACATGAGCCTCTGCTGCACCTGGACAGAATGATGAGGCCCTTAAGGTTCTGGAGATCTGATCCACACAACGAGGTAACGAAGCCGTTCATCTAAAACCTGCAGGACGGCCAGCGGCCCTGTGGACTAGTCCAATCACGTCTAACTTTAAGCCTCGCCTGTTTCTACTGTCAAGATTCAAAACATGAAAATCTGAAAAAATATTTATTTAATGTGAAATCATTCAAATGAACAATAAACATATAGCTAATTAATTAAGGTAAATGTTGGCATTTAGGGGGCGGGGCTAACTCTGCTGCAGGTGGAGCTCGACCAATCAGATTCAACTCAACCTGTGGAGCCACTTAAATACTAAAAAAAAAAATCTGATTTCAACATGAATTTATTGATGGATAAATTGAGTTATGGATGTGTTTCATCAGTTATTGAAAATGTGATTATTTCTGATTTAGTTCATTGGGTTAAGTTCAAATCGGGCCCACTCCGGGTCCAGGAATGTTCTGGTCCAGGAATGTTCTGGTTCTGGCTGTAAATGTTCTGGTCCAGGCTCTGAGTTCTGGAGGCTCGTAGGATCTGGGTCCAGCATGTGCCGCACCAGAACCAACATGCTGGGCTGCAAACACCGGGCTCTTTGTTCTGAACCGGCAATTTTCCTGGTTTCCGTGTTTTCCTGTAGCCATGGCAACAAGGAAGTTTTCTCCTGCCTGGGGATCCAGCTGGCCGTCAACTTCTTCCTGGACCGGGGCCACAGCGACATCACCGTGTTCGTCCCGTCCTGGAGGAAGGAGCAGCCCAGACCGGACGTCCCCATCACAGGTAGGAGGACTCCAGGTGTGGCTCAACACCCGGCGCGGGGCCCGGCGCCGGCCGCCTTGAGGCCCCGCGGCCCGTGGAACCTCCTCCGCTTAGCAAACAGCTTCCAACGCAGAACGACTGCTGCAAAACACGGGGCGGAGCCTCTGGATCAGAACCAGTTTGAACATTAAAACTTCCGTGTCCAGAACCAGAGCTGATGAATCATGACCTGAATACAGGAACACTTCCTCTTCCCTGCTCATCCACTAATTGCTGAGCTAATCATAGCTTAGCATGTCTGCTAACTTTGCTAATGTTTAACACACCAAACTTCCCCTAAATTAATTTTTCCAGATGAATTCTGAAGTATTTTCTTGGCTGTTTTATAAACTTTCAGTTGAACAAAGTTCAACAAATGTGTTTTGATTTTTGACTCCAACTAGTTAGACTTTTGTTTTAATGCTCTTATTTTGAAGTCTTTTTAAGAGGCGGTTCTGCTTCCTCTCTTCAGAAACTATTTAAAAAATGCCAAATATGCAACAAACAAATAAATTATGTTTACAGAAGAATATGACACGTTAGCAAACGACATTGGGTGCTAGAAGAAACAAATACATACAAATATTTACATAAATTAATGTTTAGAGAGACTGCTCACTTCTCCAATCGTGAAGCAGGAAATGACAATTATTCTGTACCCAGAATGCATTGCTGTAGTTCAACAATAAACAGTTTAAAATCCATGAAGTTTATAAAACATCCAAATAAATGAGCAATTTATAATTTATTAGAAAGAATAATGTAGGGAAAGCTAAGTGCGCTAAACGTTTTCAAAGTTAGCAAAAACATTAGTTCAGGTATTAGCGCTTTAGCAGAGTTGTGGTGATCTGAGGCATGTGTTACTGACACATGGTGGGTGTCAACATGTTAGTATTAGCTTCTGCTAAACACCACATTGGTTAGCTTTTAGCATTAGCAGAACTAATGTTTATGATTAGTGCTTTAGAGTCAGCACAGCTAGCTTTTTAGCTAGCAGTGGCCAACACTGATCAGGACTTTTTACGTTTTCAACAAGAAAACACCAGAAATGTAAAAAAAGATCATAGATAGAAACCATTTATAAAACCTTTAAATCAGAATTACTCGCAGCTAAGCTAACATTAGCCTCCTGATGTTCCTCCAGGTTCCTGCTCTGCAGAAGGACCAATCCTTCTATCTGTCATCAGTTCATGATTATTTTCTCATATTTGGTCTCAGACCTCTGAATACTGTTGATCCTCAGAGACTCTGGTTGTCATGGAAACAACCAGCTTCACCTGCTTCACCTCTTAACTTCACCAAACTTCAAACTGTCCCAGTCTTCATCCTGACAGAATGAAACCTCTGGGTTTGTGGCTCTGTGGGCAGAGGGAGCGGCGTGCGAAGCTCGGTTCTTCAGCAGGACGTGGTTAGCTGTGACGCTTTGATGGGAAAAACCCTCGGGTCACTTCTTCGTTTTCTTTCCAGACTCCGAGCGAAGAGCTTTATCTGCTCTTCTTCTTACTGAAATCATGATGATAAAAATGTTGTTTTTTTCCGCTGGTTAACACCAAGAAGATGAGCGCGTGCTGCAGCTTCATCTGGAGGAAAACGCAGCTGGTTTGCATCATGAAAATGAACAGATTGTTCAGGCTGATAAACTCCGGCTGCAGGATGTGAGTTTAACTAACCAGGTCACATCAGGCTGCAGAGAAAAACCCGATTCTAGAAGAAACAGCAGCTTCCTGGAAACAGCAGCGGGTTGTTTCCTCTGCAGCTTCAGGCCAGACTTTCTGTAGCGGGAGAGTCAGAACCAGAACCAGAGTCAGAACCAGAGTCAGAACCAGAACCAGAGTCAGAGTCAGAACCAGAGTTAGAACCAGAACCAGAACCAAAGTCAGAACCAGAACCAGAGTCAGAACCAGAGTCAGAGTCAGAACCAGAGTCAGAACCAGAACCAGAACCAAAGTTAGATCCAGAACCAGAGTCAGAGACTGGAGTCGTAGTTTTAGGACTCAAACGAGATGAAATGACCTTGAATTGACGATGAAAACTGAAATTCTTTCCTTTAGCTTCATTAAGCGCCGGCAGCCTGTGAAGAACCGGACGGTTTCTGATCCAAACTGTTTCACTAGAGATTTATAAAAGTCTGTCTGAGTTTATAACTTCAGCTGAATGCAGCTATGAACCCAGAGGTCAAAGGTCAGAGTCAGGAAAACCAACTGGAGCAGGTCCCACGAAGAAGCAGCTGATGCTGACCAACCGTTGACTCAAAAATCCAACATGGCCGCCTCCGGTGGAGAAGAGCTGCAGAAAACCTTTTTTTATGAAAATGGAAATTATAGATTTCATTTTTCTTATTCATGTGATTTAATTGATTATGTTACTTATTGTGACAGATTTACACGATTCCAACGAGGGTTGATCATTTATCACATCGATTGATTTATTGTGAAAAAATATTTTTTAATAAGACTTTTGATTTATTGTTGTCCTGATAATTTTCAGTTAATGTTAAAAGAAACTGACTGACATGATATTTTTCCTGTTTTTAACTTTTATTTGCACCATTCACAAAGCATGACTCGGTGTTATGTTACAAACGGCGCCCCCTGGCGGCGGTGCAGGAAGCCGCGCTAACGGCGCTGACGTTCTGCCCCTCTGAGCAGATCAGCACATCCTGCGGGAACTGGAGAAGAAGAAGATCCTGGTGTTCACGCCGTCCCGCCGCGTCGCAGGGAAACGCGTCGTCTGTAACGACGACTGCTTCATCGTGAAGCACGCCTTCGAGTCGGACGGCGTCGTCGTGTCCAACGACCTTTACCGCGACCTTCAGGGCGACAGGCCCGAGTGGCGCCGCTTCATCGAGCGGCGGCTGCTCATGTACTCCTTCGTCAACAACAAGTAAGCTCCGCCCCCTCCGCGTCCCGCCACACTAACGAGCGGCCGCCATTTCACTGACGGCTCGCTTCGACCCGACAGGTTCATGCCGCCGGACGACCCGCTGGGCCGACACGGACCCGACCTGGACAACTTCCTCCGGAAGTTCCCAAAGACGCAGAAGAAGCCGGCGTGTCCCTATGGTGAGACGTCACTTCCTGCCGCGGCAGGAAGTCCTCCAGACTCAGACTCCACAAACAGGAAGCAAAACATTCTGTCAGCTCAGGGTCCAATAGGAGACCAGAACACTGATCTGGTTCTACCGGGTTCAGATCGGACCCAAACACCCAGAACCGATCAGATCAGAACCGGTCCCCAGTTTTGGCCTAGTTCTGCTGATCCAGCTGGGTCTCACTGACCGGGCCTAGTAGAACCTTTAGACAGCAGAACCGGGTCTGGGTTCCGGACGGGTTCTGTCAGAGGAAATGTTTTAGTTTGTGGATATAAAGTTCTGATGAGGTTCTGTGAGGCCCGGTTCTGACAGAATCTTCTGGTTTCTGCTTCCAGGGAGGAAATGTACGTACGGAACCAAATGCAAGTTCCTCCATCCGGAGCGGTCCAAACAGAATCCCGGCCTGGTTCCGGACCCGAACCCGTCTCTGGTGGACGACCTGGCCCGGAAGCTGACTCTGGCCCACGGCAGCGGTTCTGGAAGGAAACCGGAACCGGTCCGGTCCGGACATCGCTCCAGCAGAAAGTCCCAATCCAGGAAGGAGAAGTCGGGCCAGCAACCGGACTGCGGACCCGTCGGGAACCAGGGCTCCCAGGACCAGCTGGACTCCGGCTTGGGATCCATAGACAGTCAGAACCCGTGGAGTTTCCCCGACCCGAAGTACGCCGCGCCTTACGGAACCGGGCCGGCACCGTTCTGCAGCTGCTGCTCACACGGCCCGTTCCAGATGGTTCCGGCCGACCCTGCCCGCTACAGCCCGACCCGGTACCCCAGCTGTGGCCCGGTTCCGCTCAGCAGGCCCGGCTACAGCCAGCCTCCGGACTTCCAGCACCGCAGAGTCCAAACCCACCGGTACTGGTCCGACCCGTTCGGACGGATCCCCGAGGCTCACGGCCCGGCAGGGGACCGGGGCGCATGGGAGACTGGTCCAGGTCCAGAACCGGGTCCAGAACCTGGTCCGGAGCAGAGGGAGGTGGTCCGGAAGAAGCTCCTGGCCATCTTCAGCGCCCAGCTGGTGGACTCAGCCATGGACCGGTTCCCCCAGGTTCTGGACCCGCAGGTTCTGGTGGCAGAGATCCTGGCCCTCCAGAGTCAGAACCGGTCCCTGAGGTGAGTCCGGTCGGGTCGGATCGTCCCTCACACCAGTATCAGTCGGTGTGTTTTGGTATCGTGGTATCCACCTGGGAATAATCCCAGCGCTCTGGATCCGGACCGGGTTGAACCGGGTCAGGTCAGATCAGACCGGGTCAGACCGGGTCGGGAACCAACGCTGGTCATCTGATACAAATTGTATCTTTATTTAATTAAAGTAACTGAGCTCAGCCCGTTTAGAGCGTTACCGGGTCAGAACCTCCAGAACCTTTTCCTCCATGATGTTCTCATTCAGACAGAAACACCTCGACCTTTGACCTCAGTCATAATAATCATTTTGATAAATTAAATTCATGTGAAAATTCATGTAATTATTTTTAGGCTGACCGGTCCGGTCCAGACAAACAGAACCATGAGGTTCTGACCAAACAGAAACGGACCTCTAAACCGGTTTGTGATTGAATCTCAATCATTTTTATGTTAGGAAATAAAATCTGGATTTTATTTCATTTTAGAGCCAAAATGTGGAAGTATTGTTAAGTCTGGCCAGAGGGGGCAGTAGTGAGCTGCAGCGCTCTGCCATGGAAACCATGGCAACAGTTTGTCTGGAAGGTCCTGGTTGGGTTGAAGAGGGAAGTTTCTTCACCTCTGGAACATTCTGGAACCGTTTTAATCCGATTCTAATCTGAAATCTGAACCGGTTTAGACCAGACAGCTAATCCTGGATGGGAACAGATTCACCTTCATCTCTAAATGAGGTTCAGTTCTGCTGCTGACTGGGAATTATTTTGGATTTTCCTGTTTTTATTTTCTGCTTTTCGTTATTTGTGTAAAACTTTAAATTGTTCTGTTTTATTTTTTTTAATGAAGAACCTTTAAGGACCATTTGGCTTTGTGTATTCACATGGATGTAAAGTTAAGTGGGTTGTTATAAAAACCAGCATCTTAATAAAACTACATATTTTACATAAACATTGACTGAACTTGTACATCTGTGGAAAGCTTTGAAATCTCTGAAACAAAGTCTTTAATTTTTCTATTTTTACCTTTTTCTGCCGTTTCTTCTTGACTTTTGCTCCATGGAAGTTTTGTTGCCTTGAACTCAAACATAATTCACAAAATGGACACCAGATGGCGTCATTGTCTGGGTTTCTGTCCGCTGCTCGGGGTTATTAGAGGCTGGGTAGCATTTGGGAAAAGAGCCAGATGAACCACACACCCTATTTAGAATCCAATTAGCTTTCGGCCATCTTATGTAAAGTAAAAACATGAAGTAATACAGCAGCTTAATGAAAGCCAGGTATAAAATAACTTAAATAAAGCGTAACTTCCTGAAGGACTGGTGTGGCCATAACTCTGGCCTGACGGGGACAGGCCCCACCAATATTTCCTGAACCTTTTTCTCTTTATGTTCCTTCATCTTTGTAAGGAGCTGTGTCCACATGGTCAGTTCTCTGGTTCCGACTCACCTTTGGTCCTGAGAAATGGATCACGACTGAAAGAAAGATCCCAGATGTGCAAATCTCCTGCTGGACTCAGATACGGTGAGGAGCGCCATCATCTGGAAGGAGGTAGAAGCCACAGCTTCTGTGCATTCAAAGTTACAATGGACCTGAACCCGGTACCGCTGACCGAACAGCTTAGACAGGCTGGGCCAGTGGACCAGAACCAGCACCGGGGCTTCTGCTCCTCTCCGCTCTCCCTCCAGACTCTGAGACCTCCAATAAAAACTTTGCTTTCATGGGAAAACAGAGTTTGGACCTCTGAACCAGAACAGCCCGGTTCTGGTTGTCTTCAGGTGACACTGCTGTTCTGGATCCGTCTGAGCGTATTGGACCCAGAGGTTCTGGCTGCAGCCTCATCCCATCCTGGTGAAACTCACCAGAGTTTGGAGGTTTTCATGACCTGCAAAATATCAACAAATGTTTTTGTCTAATATTTCAATACTCTTGAAATAAGACTAAAAAAACCTTCAGGTAGAGTTTATATATTATTTACTCCTAAATATTGTTTTAGAAATGTTTAGTTCCTCTCTCAAATTTCCTCATTTGTTATAAGTAAAAAAAATCTGCCAATGAAACAGCACTTCTTTTTAAATCAATATTCAACAATTATTAACCTAAACGGGCTGATAGATGTTGCTGAGAAGCAACTTTAAAATGTTACTTCAGTTCAGCAGGAAGTTTCCTGACAAACTTCTGCAGGTCAGAAGATCAAGACCCAGAACGAGTCAGTCAGCTTCTCTGACCTCCACTGGCTCGATGTGTGTGTGTGTGTGTGTGTGTGTGTGGGTTCAGTGGGTGTGTGTGTGTCAGACTCTGGGTTCTGTTTATTTCTGTTCCTCTTTAGTTGAGTCAGTTATGTTCTAGTTCACCTTAGTGCTGCTGGTTATCCTGGTTTCATTAGTTCAAGGCAGTTCAAAATGCTTTACATGAATTAGTGGAAATACAAACAAAATTAAACCAAAAGAAAACAAAAAGGTAAAGTATAGAACTACATATTGGTTTCCATGTTTAATAAGAATAAATAGTTCATAATTTATGAACTAACAGGAGTTTGTTCTAAGTCCTGCTCTGGGTAGTATCTCTAGTTATGTCTATTTCTAGTTGTTTATCACTCTGGTTTCTTTAGCTTTCATTTCATTAGCTCTAGTTATTCTTTAGTGTCAGTATTATGTCCAGCCTGGCTGCAGCTGCAGCTGCTTTCACCTGTAACCATCACCTCATCGCTCTGTTGGTCCCACGCTCTACCTATTAGTGTTTAAGCTCCTCATTCTCAGTCACTACTTGCCGGTTGATCTTTTCCTCCTGGTTCCCACGTCTCTGTTTTTGGGTCAGAGGCTTCCTGGACAGAAGGAAGCAGGTTTCATCCCGGTTCTCTGCTGCCGAGCAGGAAGCTCAACTGAACAAAAACAAACTCCAGAAATGTTTTCAGTCTGATTTTATTCTATAAAAATATTTGACATAAAAAACATTTCAGATAAATAAGAAACAGAAATGAAATTGAGTTTGGAGCAGACTGCCGGTGGGCCGACGCCAGAACTCTGAGCTCCATCATTTTATTTTTATTTTACAGTCTGCATGTTTCTAAGCAACAAAAATATGAAGTTTTTCCATGAAAAATCCAAACTGAAGCTGGTTTGTCCTGTAAAGACGTCGACTAACAGGATGGATGAAACGTCTCCTGGTTCTCCTTTCTTATGGTCCATTTCACTGAAAACCGGGTCGGAGGTTCTAAACCAGAAAACATGTTTCCTGGTCCTGCTGGGCTGATGGGATCAAATCTGCCTGAAATGATGGGAATCAGTTTATTCTCTGCTTCCACCATGTGGTGAACTTTGACCTGGACTGAACCTGAATGTTCTGCAGGCAGAGAAACGGTGGGCTGTCGGTTCTGAACATGGCGCAGGGTTACTGGGGATGCTAACTGCTAATGCTAACATCAACCACAGACATGGAGCTTCTGCCTGCTGAACACAAAGAAACTAAATCCAGAAATAAAAACAATCACAAGTCAGAGATAATCAGGCATCTGATGGACGTCCATCTTTACACACATTTAGTTTCATAAACTAGAATAAACTGAAAGCAAAATGACATAAAACATTTAATCTTTTATAATGTATCCAAAAAAGACTAATAAATTATTCCATTTTTTATATTTCTAATCCCGGCTGGGAACCCGTGGTTCCGACCTGCCTCCCGACACTGAGAGACGAGTCAGAACCGGTCCGGCTGAAAGCAGCGAGCCTGGAACTCTGCAGGAACGACCGACGTGAGAGAACCTAATGTAGAACCAGAACCAGAACATTTGTTTTGGACCTGGTGGACTTTCTTCTCCTGGGATTTAAAGAAGCAGGTCGAGTTCTGGTTCTGGCTCTGAGGAGCAGGACGGGTCTCTGAGGCTGATCCTGGAGGAGAAACGGCCTAGTTAAAGTCCAGTTCAACCTGATGCTGCAGGTTTCAGACCTCAGCACCATCAGCAGATGAAGAGTAAAAGTTCTCAGCCAGTTTCTTCATCCTCTTGTTGCAGAGCGGCGGGCGGCTCGGCCCGGTTCTGGGCGCTGAACGACACATGACATGTCCATTATCATCAGGAGGGGCGTCCACTTCATCGGCCTGTGTCTGCGCGCTGCCTCCTATCAGCTCGTCTTTGTTCAACTTTGGATGGAAGCAGGTGTAGTAAACGATCCTCAGAACCAAACCCAAGGCGTAGCAGGCGACCACGGCGCCCCAAACGATGGCCACCTGCAGACAGGACAGCTCAAAGCCAGGAGGATCCCAGCTCATCTTCCAGAACCACAGTCCACACAGGACAAAGATGTCCAGCAGGATCCAGGCGTGGTACAAGATGGCCCGGTTCCTAGTCTTCCCGTCCACCACGTTGAACCAGTCGAAGTACCAGATGAGACCCACGGTGGCCCGGTACAGCCACTCCCCGCCCACGCTGTCCATGAAGTCTGTGTCGGCCCTCCAGGCGAAGTAGCAGAAGAGCAGCCAGGAGCAGATGAAGTGTGTGAAGATGAAGCAGGGAAACACGGAGGCGAAGAGGGCGAGCGCCACGATGCGGGCGGCCAGGAGCAGCAGGTTCCAGGTGAAGAAGACGAGCGAGGACAGAACGGACTGTTTCTCCTTCCCCGGCACGAAGGAGCGTAAGCAGCGGTGGTAGGTGGTCACGCAGTACGCCACGGCGGACAGCGAGCCGACGGTCTTCAACACTGAGGAGGAAGAGATGACAGAAGGTTCAGAGGTCATCACACATGGAAGCTGCCGTCACACAAACCCAACATGAAACTAGCAGCCGTTGCACAGGTCTGTTACCCTAACCCTTTACTACAGTGTTTTATGTGTAGTTCTTATTTCCGCCACCAGGTGCCTATCGAAGCGCATTAATGTCTAGTTCTGAGGATTAAATATTTCAGAGGTCAGAGTGATGAGCAGTTTAATCCAGCTGTCCAGCAGTGTGCGCCTGTTGGAAGTAGGTTGTATGATTTGTGCTTCACCCTTTTTGCCTTAGAGATGTATCTACGCACCGTTTGGTCAAGTATTATGAATCTTTGATAGTAATTTGAGGAGCTAATCTCTATTCACAGCAATCCATGATTATGATCTATTTCATGTAGTTCATGGCTTTGGCGAATAAAATATTGGTCATTTTTATTGTGAGACTATTTTCAGAAGTTGTGGTTAATATTTGTCTGTATTAATTTTCATTTTTAGATTAATTAGCTCTTTTCTTTGTGCTAGAATTTGGTCAGAAACGATTCACAACAAATGTCATCTGAGGCTGCCATGCACCGACGCCCCCTGTTGGGCCCCCGGCCCACCAGCAGGTAAGGCAGGTAAACCGTCAACCCAACTGCAGGAGAAACTGCTAACGCCATCGTCCTACAAGTCACAAAGATCTCTGGCTACTCAGTCGCAGGTGAAATCAGATCAAGTCAAACTTTATTTTTATGCTCATGAAAACATCAGGCTTTCTGGTGCAACCTCAAAGCCAAGCGCCAACCGTGTGAGAGGAAGCCTCTGGATATCCTGCACGAGGTTAGTACCAGCCAAATGACTGCAGCAGCTGGGGAACCTCATGCCTGGTGAGTTCAGGCATGAGGAACTCGCCAGGAATGAGGAACTCGCCAGGCATACAATCAGAGTTAAGATCATTGTGCAGCAACTCAGACTGGACTGACCAATCAGATCAATCCATGTGTTTCATGATGCATGTGATTGGGCTTATGCATCTGTGGTGTATCTGCGCATTGACGATAGTGATGGAGAAGTACAAGTGGTGTTATTATCTTCCAAATCCAGAGTTGCACCAAAGAAGCCGTTATTGATAGCACGACTCCAGTTGTGTGGCTGTTTAGCTGGGGCAGCTTCAGTGCTGCTCAAAGAACTCATCATCAAGATCCAAGAGGTGGCATACTGAGTCCATCACGGTACCCAACTGGCTTCAGTCCAACTCCTGCACATATAAAGTGTTTGTAGGCAAAGGACAGCAGAGATAAAGGAACTGCCAGACATCAGAGCTGCATCCCATTTTACTTCTGTCCTCTCACCCAGTCTCCAAACTCCTGATCTATCATTATGACAGTAAACTGGACCACCTGCAGATTGTGGAGAAAGTCCTGGCTGCTTGGAGGAGAATCTGCCAGGAAGCACCAGCAGCTGTGTGGACAGCAGAAAGGCCGACCTCAAGCCTCCAGGATGGCAGACTCTCCTCCCTCCTTTTCCCACTGATTTTCTGTTTCGCTGTTTTGGCAGCAGGATGCAGAGAAAGCAGGTGGGGCTCTGGAGAACTTGACCACAAAGTTCCCCCTGACCTGCTGCTGGGTCCCCTGACGTTCTCTACAGAACCTCAGAGGCCAGAACCAACAGAGCTGCTCCCTGCAGAGGTCACCGGGTCAGAAGCCACTAATCCAGCTATGCTGGGTTTCAGAGAGTTATTTAGGGCTCTGGAGATGTTTGGCCAACAGAAGGTTCTGATGTTGAAGATTCAACAATCTAAATGTCTGTTTCGCTCCAAAAAAGGAGGGAATCGCCATAGCAACCAGTGAATTAAAGCCGTTTTCTCCATCCATGGATCCTTTCTAAACTCTGACTAGAATATATTAAAGTCAAAATAGGCGAGAACTCAACAGGAAGCTTCAGATAGACTCTTCAAAATAAAAGTCTTTCACAGCTTAGATTAATATGAATATATAAACAGACTGACTGATTTTACTGCTGGTGCTGGTAAAGGTTAGAGGAAATGTGAACCTTGGAACGGCTCCAGCGACCCCTCCTGCAGGAGGACGGCGAGCATGAGGACGATCTGAGGCGCGCTTTCTGAGAACGTCTCGATGATCCGCAGCATGCTCAGGTCCTGGGTCAGGAACGCCGCCATCTCCTTCACCTGCCTGTCACTGCTGGAGCAGCAGCTCTTCACAGACGTCTCCATGACGGCTGCATGTCTGAAATGAAACCAGTTCCACCAAGTTAACAACCAGCTGGTTGTCATAATAATCATCCTCCTGTTTCGAGAGCAGGTTGAACTCGACCGGATTCCCTCAGAATGTGAGTCAGGAAATGAACCGTCACATTTCCTCCTGCGGCCTGCGGAGGTTCATGACGCAACAGGAGTCGAGACCAAACACCTGACTGGCTGTGTGTGTGTGTGTGAGAGACAGGTCATACTATGACTGCATGTTGCTCTAACACATGATTAACTTCAGAAACCACAACTCAGAAAACATCTCAACAAGATGAGATGGAGAGGAATAAACTCTGTATTTTTACTCTTCAGCTGCATTTTAAACATTCAGTTGAAAGTTATTCAAACTCCTGACGGGTTTTTGGCCTAAAGTAAAAATGTAATTTAATCATCAGGTTTCCTCTTCAGCCCCGTTAGTGTTAAGATTAGGGTGATGGTACGGAGGCCCTCCAGAGATCATAACTGAACATAAGTCCTCAGAAACACCAGAGGAGAAATGCTCCAAGCAAATGTGGAAAATATTAAATAGTTGTTGACATTAACTAACTTCTTGGTAAAATAAAAATAAGTTGAAATGAAAATCTGATGCAGAGATGAAATATTTTGGGTTTTCTGTCATTTTTATGGAATTAAAACTTTACTGAATAAGACATAAATACAATACCTTAAGGGTTTTTTATGTTATTGCAACTTATTCATAAATCTATTTACATTTTTATTCACCTTATATATAATGTTTGAATCGAAATAAATGTGATAAAAATATTTGTATTTCAAGTTCAGCGTGTTTCTTATTTTAAAATATTAGGAAACATTTTAAGTTTTGAATTTTTAATATTTTCATTCTGCTCGTTGGAGCAGAAACTGAAGCTCCTCATGTCCCCGGTTCTGTTCGGACCGGTTCTGTTCGGTTTGGTTTTCCTCCTTCAGCTGCCATTTCCTGTAAAGTGAAAGGTTTTGCAGAAAGATAAACGGAGTTCCTCCCTCTGGTTACATAAAACTCCCGCTGAAGTTCTGGAGGAACTTTGGACGCACCTGACGTAGATCCCCATCTGGACCCAGTGCAGAACCGCGAGGCCGGGCTTGGCGGACTCCTCCACTCTGGTCTTCATCTCAAAATGATCATAGCTGTACCAGAGCCAGCTGTAGAGCTGCACCAGCACCGAGGAGCCAATGAGCAGCACCAGCAGCACACCGAGGCACAGGTACGATCCCTCCCTGTAAAACTCCACAGCAGCCAGGACGTCCAGACAGATATCGACCAGGAACAGAGGCAGGCCTGCGGTGGTCAGCAGACAGTCCACTCGAAACATCATGTTTAGTCCCTGAACAACTACATTACTGCAACTGACAGCCAGTTAAATACGAGACCGAAAGGAAGAGCCGAAGTTCAGAAAGAGTCACTAACTCCGCCCACAAAGGAGGCGTCTTAAAGGGATACGAAGCAATCTGCCGACGATAGTGTGGAGCTACATTGGAGCCATAAAGGTTGTTCAGAGTTTGTTCAAAACAAAAAAAAACATTTAAAGTGAAAAAAAGAGAAGACTTGCCACCTCCAATATGGCGGACTGACCACCCGCAATCAATCAATCAACCAATTTTATTTATAAAGCAGCCTTCATACTAAAAGCAGCTCAAAGATCAATTTGCGCTTTACTGTAATTTTTATGGAATTAAAACTTCAGTAAGAAGTTCAGATCAATAAAAACAAACCATTTCCCCCAGTCCCACATGACAAAAACACAAACTGGGCAGAAATGCTCCCAGTCAGCTGCTCTTAAAGACAGCAGCGGATCCACAAACTGGGCCGTGGTACTGGAAACACCATCAGTGTTTTCACCTTTATTACAGGGAAACAAAATAACATCCACAAAACAAGAGCAGCACAGAAATTTAACATGATTGATGAACAAACGTAGCAGTTAATTGACACCAATTTGGTTTTACTTCCATTTTTTGAAGTACTTATGAGATTTGCCTTTCAGATTATCATTTAATTACAGCAACATGCTCAACTAACCCTGGATTAGTTTTAAGACATTTCTAGTTTCTAGTTCCTGAATAGGAATATTTTGTCCAACTTGAGAACCCAGAGGACTGAAACTGAAACATTACAATTACAATCTGACAGAAAAAACTAAAAACCTCAATCTGTAAAGCAGCTTTGAACGTTTTTCAGTTTCAATATTTTCTTAATAAAATTTTCTTAAACTTGATGGAGCGTATTTAGCTCCATACCAGGAGAAACTCTGGAAAAACTGTAAAACATTTTAATTTCATTCAAGATTTACTGTAGAAAACACAAACCAGATTCCACGAGGTTGTCCAGAGAAAACAGAGCGAAGCAAAGTTCAGGGAGCAGCTGGTCGCCATGGCGACGCGTGTCTCCATGGAGACGGTCCGGCTGTCTTACATTCAGACGCTTCATCAAAACGACCAGAGGTTTTACTCATCACCCCGTCTCTATGGCAACCAGACCTGAAGCCGGAGCGTTTCCTTCAGACGGAGAACCAGAACCCGCAGCACTGCTGTTAGTGGTCCGATCCGGTTCGGTCCTTCCTGAGATCCTTCCTGAGGTAGCTAATTGGATGTTTCTGGCTGGAACCAGAACCAGCTGTGGTTCTGGTTCTGGTCTCACTAAATGTTCCTGAGATGTCCAGATGTTGGAAACTCCTGGATGTTTCCTGGAAACCGATGAGCCGAGCCGGAAGAGCCAATCAGAGCCCAGCCTGAAGTCTGACCCGGTTCTGATTCCGACCCAGGAGCAGAAAGTTCTGGATCAACTCTTAACCACTGAGTCTGATGTCTGCAGACAGCCCCCCCTAGTGGGCAGCAGAGGAAGCATCAGAAAACCAGGATCATCCCGATCAATCAGCCGGAATATTGGCATAGAACTGAAGCTTTTTGGAAAGATCAGATTCCTGAATGATGCTGGTGACTCTGACATTCCCAAAGAGACGTTCTGGTTTTCAACTTATAACAGCAGCAACAGGGCCGGATTGAGAAGGATAAGGAACCTGGGCTGGAGCCAGTTTGGTGCCCTACTCAAAAGTCAACTTCAGAAATACTAAAATAAAGAATTTTACTCATTAATATTTGAGCTAATGCATCAGCAGGATCACATGTGAGAAGGCTCCATGTTTGGAGTATCAGAAACATTAATAAAAATGTGAGCCAATGAGAAACATGCATTCATTAATAAAATATTCTAGTCTTTGGGGCCGTCAGATCGTGTTGCCCTGGGCGACTGCCACTGTAAGGCCTTTGGAAAGGAAGCTGCTGCAGCAGAACAGGAAGCTGTGCTCAGGAATGAGACGCCTCGGCCCCGCCCACTCTGCAAATTACCCCGCCCACTCCACTTGTAGCCCCGCCCAGACCCCTGGCCGTAGTGTGGCGCCGGTCGGTGTAGAAATGCGCGGCGTGGCAGGCCATGCGCTGGTTGAGCAGCGGGGCGGCCGGCGCTCCGTCCTGGATGGGGAGGGCCCTGAAGGCCACGTCGGAGTCGGGCAGGTCGTGTGGGTCGCGGTCCAGCGGCCGCGGCAGCGTGGGGTGGAAGCGGCAGTAGTAGAGCGTCTTGAGCAGCAGCCCCAGCAGGTAGCAGAGCGGCAGGGCGAGCAGCAGCGCCGCGCCGTACGCCGCCGTCTGGACCGGGTCTCTGTAGCTCCACCAGGTGGCGAGGAGGACGGCCACGTCGGCCGTGACGAAGGTGTGGTAGACGAGGCTGCGGCCCAGCGTCCGGCCCTCGGCCACATTGAACCAGCTGAAGTACCAGATGAGGCCCACGGTGGCGCGGTACAGCCGCTCGCCGCCGGCGCTGTCCATGAAGCCGGTGTCCTGCCGCCACGCCCACAGAACCAGCGCCGGCCACAGCAGCAGGAAGTGGAGGGCGATGAAGCCTGGCAGGACGGAGGAGAAGAGGGCGAGGGCGGCGACCCGCGGGCCAATCAGCAGCAGGTTCCACAGGAAGTAGACGATGGAGGAACCCCAGCGCTGCTCGGCCTTGTCTGGCAGGAAGGAGCGCAGAGAGCGGTGGTAGTCCACCACCATCCAGGACATGGAGGCGACAGAGGCCGCCGCGCTCACAACTACACACACACACACAGCACTGTAAATCAGAGTCAACATGGTTTAACTTCGGTTCTGCTAACAGTCTGGTGAATGTTTGGCTTCTCAGTGAATCACAACATTAACTTGAATCAGATAAATTAAGAGGATTTAACTTATTATTATTCTGAGTGTTTGATTTAAATCAATGGGAGCCTTTTGAGTTAAGAACACTAAAGATTAACTTGGTTAATTTGAAATAAGGTGGAAGATTTATGACAGTCGGGATTGCCCAGCCAGGTATCCCACAATGCATTGTTCCACCAGCAGCAGCAGCTAATCAAAACACTTTGTCACAAAAATCAACTTAAAGATGTTTAATCTTTATAAACTCCATCAGTTCATCAGGAACCAGTGATCAGCTGCTGTTTGGTTTTACACACATCAAACTGAACGGAGTCGTTTATGAACTTTGATTATTTTACTAAAAAACTGAGCAAACTATCACTGCTGCCTACTTCCTGTCACAGTTTGAGGAGAGAAACAGATAAAAAGCAGGGAACTGTTTCAATCAGGTCATTTTCTTCTTAATAATAATAATAACAATAATAATAATCTTTATAATAACCAGGTTTGTCCCATTGGGATCAATAGATGTGGCCAGGACTGGCACTAATATATTAATCTCAGTCATTTCAAGTTAAAACGTTTCTTCAGAAAGTTTTGGTTATCAGCACAAACTTAATGTTTTTATTCTGATGTTTATTAATTTATTAAATGTGTGGATGTGCCAAAACTTTCTCCAGCTGAACAGAAACAAAACTGAAGTTATTATTTTTGGACCTAAAGAGGAACAATCTAGAGTTATAGATCTAGATTTATAGATCTAGAGTCATAGATCTGGAGTTATAGATCTAGAGTTATAGATCTAGAGTCAATGCACAGCTTCGGTTATTACAACTAAAACCTACTGATCAGCCCGAAACCTGGGAGTAGTGATGACCTCTGACCTGAACCTTCAGAGCCACATAAAGACAGTTATAAAGTCG
>CAEGAG010039461.1:0-68505 GCA_903067065.1 Brachyrhaphis terrabensis
GGGGGGGGAGGGGGGGGGGGGGGGGGGGGGGGGGGGGGGGGGGGGGGGGGGTGGGTGGTGGGGTGGGGGGGGGGGGGGGGGGGGGGGGGGGGGGGGGGGGGCGACAAGGGAGGTCCGTTCTGACCTGTGGATGCATTCATATCTTGTAGGTGTGGGAACCTAACGAGCAAAACGGAGCTAAAATGGGCGGCGTCTGTCTTCTTTTGGTTGTCGTTCTCCCATTTCACCATTATTAACCAAGTATTGATTTTGTGTGTCCCTATCAGACCTCCACGTGGAGCCCCACCTCGGCTCCTCCCTTTCTACCCAGGAACTGATGACCAGACTATGCTTCTTATTGGGCGAAGCAACGGGCAGCACTGCTAGCTCTCCCATGGAGGACAGGAGGGAAAAGAAGGTGGGATGTGCATTGATTTACAGCCCTCTCTGAGGTCATTAAGCATGAAAAATATAGATTTTTTTTGCCTTTCTTTTTTTTTTTTTAAATAGAGTCATTTTATGAAGATAATCTACACAAAAGTAGATTTCTTTTTTTTTTCTTTTTTATCATTGTCCACAGAGCTCCATTTCAGCTCAGCATCCGACAGGTTTTAACCCCTCTGTGAGTCTCTGTGCCTTTCCCTTGCTCAGCCTTGGCCCATTTTCTCAGCCTCATTCCACCACCTGATCTCCAGATTCAGTCAGCTTTGCAGAGATAGCACGGTTCATGCGAGGAATGTGGGTTGTCCTGGCTAAGATAGATGAGGCTCTGGTATAAAGGGAATAACAAGGAGCTGTTTAAGCTCCACCGCTTTGCCTCCCAACAGTTTCTGTGTTGCAGAAATGTTGCATCAGTAATGAGGAGACTGTAAATCCACTCAATTAAATGAAAGGGTAAGGGATCTTCAGCTGGGGTTAGTTTTTCTACTTCTTCTAAAACTCTGCAGTTTAGGACCAAAATCTCCCTGGATGTGTGATAAAAGCAAATAAGGATGTTTATTTATTGATTTTTGCAATGAGGGTTTTTATCCCTGTGGTTTTAACTTTGCATACATTTGCGGATTTTTATACTATAATAAACTTTTTATGCTCAAAATGTATTTATTTAACAGATTTATTCTCCGTTTTGGTTGTGTCCTGTACTTAAATTATGTCAGCTTAGCATCGTAAATTATAATATTGCCTCATTACAGATGTAAAAACTATTCACTATCAGATTTGTCTATTTTCCTTTAGATCTGAGTGAAGCAGCAGCATGTTAGTACTTTGATTTGGGAGTAAATTGCGCATTTCTACAGTAACTAAATTAGTTTTCATTATGAAAACTGTGAAAATGATATATTTTGATTCCTATCTGACTGTTTCTTTAAACCTCCTCCTTCCCATGCATTAGCATGGAGGCAAGTGCTGTCACAAGGATGGGATTCTTGCTAAAAAAGGATGATGGATTATGGAATTAATTCACCATCATTTTGAAATAGAAGAAATCCACTTAAACTGTGAATGTTTGCGAGAGCCGCTTCCTTAACTGTTCCAGGGTTGTTTCCTGCAGACATGAAGAGTCACAGGAAGTCCAGAGTCTGATCATTACAACAGAAGTTAACGTCTACAGATTCTTACTGCTTCTTCATCTTATTTAGTCTCTGGAGGGATTATGGAACACATTTTACTTTTCGTCACAAATTATGATGCAAGCAACGTTCTTGATGCTTTAAACATGACCAAATCAGATGTGTTTACGTCACATTTTGAATATTTTAAACAAAACGGTATTTACCACGTTCTGCAAATGCAACAAGTTCAAGCATCTCATTAAAAAAATACACCTTTTCAGACAAAGTGTAAAACTAAGTGCACCCATGAACAAAATTGGGTAGTATCTAGTTACATTTACGTGAGCAACTTTTTTTTTGAAAAAAAAAAACAAAAAAACTTTTAGGAATAATTTTACTGTGCTGTAATTTTTACTTTTACTTCAGTAATTTTACTATGAAGTATTGCTACTCTTAGTTGAGTAAAATTTCTGGATTCTTTACCCACTGAATGAAAAACAAACAAGTTTAACCAAAATCTCACCAGTCACACACCTGTAGTTCATAAGTTTTGTGTTGAAAGAAGTTGATTTGGAAAAAAAAAATCTTTTGCCTGATTTTGTTATTTTTTGTTACTTCTATAAATAATTGTCATTTTGGTCCTTAATATACCAACATTTCCATAAAAATTTATATTTTGGTCCATCTGATGATGTCATTTTTAAATATAAATGATAATTTGATGAGTTACTCAGTACTTGAGTAGACTTTTTACCAAATACTTTCTTACTCTTAAGTAATTTTTTGGATGGCTACGTTTTACTTTTACCTGAGTAAAAATATCTTCAAGTACTCTTAATTGAGTACAATTACCTCTGCCCAGGAATGTGTAGTAGTAGAAGCCCTTTAGTTTCTTTTACTTGAAGAAGTCATTTCCTTTACCTTCCTCTAAGTTATCAGATACATTTTGTATTATATACAAAATGTTGTTGAAATTCCTTCTCTTCTTTCTTCTATTTGTTTTAGGGTGACGCCTCTGCCCAAGGGGGGAGTCCCAGCTCAACTCTTACCTGCAGTACCACTTCCCCTTGTACGGAGAGCCCCACATCCACCCTGAGCACCAGCGCTGGAGGCCAGTCCCTTCCCCAGTCTTTACCCTTATCCTCTCCTCATCATGGCTCCTGCAGCAGCCCCTGTGGGACTCTATCCAGCCCTGCACACAGCCCTACCCCCTGTCCTACTTCTGGACTGATCTCTGTGAGCAGTCCTGGGCCTCCAACGCAGAGCCCCACCTCAACCTTGGAGAGCAAGGATAGTGGAATTATAGGTGAATATGACACATCTTTTTGTATTTTTTCCACAATCAGATGTTGTTGTTTTTTTTCAGCAGCTGCAGGAGTGTCAGTAAACAAGAAAACACAGTCAGCTGTAAAAAAAAAAAAAATATATATATATATATATATATATATATGATCTGTTTTTATTGATCTATTTAATGCATGGTTTTTAAAAAATCTTTAAAGTTGTTTGAACATAAATAGGTTTTAAATCTTCAAACATACACCCTAACCTCACATGTGGTTTTTCTGAGCCGCTTGTGCCACCTCGGCCTTAAGGCTTCAGCTCCCTGCTGTCAAAACTGGGACACTGCTGTCTTTGTTGCGTATGGGTCTGATTCTCTCAAAATAGGACACTTTTTTCTCCTTAAATAGAGTTTGTATTTATAGTTGATTACAAAAGACACATCAAGTGCAATGAAACCCCACTGATCAAAGAGGTCATGTCTTCTGTTTTTCTCTGTTGATTAGGTAAAATGTGTGTTGTATTTTACATCTTATAAAAAAAAGTTTACAACTGTACTCCGGCATATTTACTCATATTTACTCATTTGTACTCAGCATATTTCAACCAGATTTTCTTTCCCCATTTCAGCAACCATCACAAGCTCCTCTGAGAATGAGGAGCGCAGCACATCCAGCGACGTTCTGACAAAGGAGGAGGGCCCGGGGGGCAGCAGCGGTGTCATGGGCCGCGTGGGCGACGACCGCCATCCCGGGCAAACCAGAGACAATCTGACAGCTCTGCAACCTGACGCCTTGCCCAGGAGTGAGATCATGGAGCCCAGGACTCCACCAGCACCGAAAAGACCCCTCCCGCAGCACCACATTCAGGGCCTCTCCTCGCTCGTGATGCCTCGTCCAAATTCAGTGGCAGGTACAGCTTGACAGAGACGTGCTGTGTGCTTGAGGAGTTTTGAAAATGACACATGTAGCTAGAACTCTGCAGTCAGAGCCATCTTTATGCACAACACAAAGCTCATAAACTTCCATGAATTTCTCTGAATCATATTTAAGTTGAAGTCTCTAATCAAGCAGCAGAGACTCCAGGAAATCTGAAAATAGTCCCGATATTAACGCTTCTTTATGCCACATTGTGTCCATTTTCACACCTTCATAAACTTTAAACAAATGAGACACAATTAGTGAGAAAGAGTTGCCTAAGCTCCCATTATACTGTACATGAAGTCGGCTAATGAGCGCATAAACGTTACAGCTGTGACCTGGGTGATTAATTAATGGAGGAATTAATCTGGTGTGAATGGCAAATTGATTGAATTGATTGTTGATTCGCCACTTTCTAAATACAGTAGAGGCATAATCTGCGAGATCTCTGCGATGCAGAGCACCTCGAACTGGTGCTCTACTTACCACTGAGGCTGGGTGCGCTCAGTGAGCAGCACCAGTTAAAAGTCCTGGGAGGCCTCCAGTTGTCATAAAAGTAACGCCGCCCCTCCCCTTCTCTCCATAGTCACGATCTTTTGCTGGTGCGCGAGGCTCTTTTTCTTCCCTTAGATGTCAGTTCATTTGTGGTGGAAGCGAAAAGGAGAGATTCCCTAAGGAGCGGATTCACAGTAATGCCTGCCAGTTTTTTTGTTGTTTTTTTTTTTTCTTCTGTCAGCTGGTGCTTTCATTTAGACACTCTTGATGAATTTCGGAATAAAGATTTACCAAGCCGCATGTACAGTGGCTGCAACAATCCCTTTTCAAATTCATTAGGAATTCAAATGCATGAAGCTAAATGTGCATTATGACTAACGACGCACGATCACATGCAATTCTAACTTATTGCTGGATGAAAAATGTTGTAGCAGAACTATAATTGTGTGAATCAGTTTAAATACACAAAATGCTGCCTTTAAATTAAAACTCAAGCAAACATTAAAACTAGTGCATGTTTCAGAGACCATGCTGAGGTCTAATTTTACTGTCAATTGAAAGGCTAGATAGTCATGTGTTGTTGTTATTGTGTTCATTATTTGAAATTATAGTTCTTGATTGGTGGGCTTGACTTTAGATTGAGTTTACCGGGGCAGTAGCTCATTGCCCCAAAACCTTTTGCATTTTTTTTTTTTTTTTATGAATGTGTGCTTTACATTGTTTAAAAGGCAAAACATTAGATAAACATAAAACATATAGGTCCATGCCAAATGAATTGTAATAATATTTTGGAATTTTTATGAATTTAAACAATACTTAAGTATTTGAAAACAAATAAGTTATAGCAATTTTGGGGAGAACAACATGTAGCTATTGCTCAGGGGAAGTATTGAACCTATCATGTATCAACTGCATTGGACTACATATTAATGCATTGTAATTTGCATTAGCAGGACAATTTCTTCTGTTGTGGATAAGGCACCAAAACTGGCTCAAGCTCAGTGGCCACATTCTTGTAAATCCGATTCTGGTTGCAGTAACATTTCCACAGATATGTTCTTCATTTAATGCAACATGCATGTTTCATCATACTTTATAGACAGCGGTGAACTTTATGGGAGATGTTGGCAGAGAGAGAGCTTGAGGCAAAGTCAAGGCCTGGAGGTGGGCGAGAGGTTCTTGCAGGTTTTGAATGTATCTGAATTTGATTCAGAATCTTGAATTTGATTTGAATTCTCTAAAACCGGGACATCAATTTGGCCCATTTGTCTTGTAAATTTCAACTATCACTTGTAAAGTCACAGTTGCTGTTGTGTAAATGAGATAAACTGAACGGTTTACTGTGTTATTTTTCTGCAAAACAAGTGTGTAATATTATTCCTCAGCTTCCTTCAGCTTTTTGTTTGGTTTGTTCTGAATGAGAAGCCCCTAGTAATGTATTTGCTCCTTTGCAGCTAGAACTGCGGTGGGAGCAGGCATTTTTACAAGGTACACATTGTTACTGTTGAAGTGAAACAATTTATTTGGCTGACACATTTAATTTCAGTTAAGTTTATTCGCCAGCTTTACAAACTGAGCAGTTTATGGGGGTTTGACTTGATGAATTCATATATTTCAAAACTGCTGCTTCTATTGAATGGATGGAGATGGAAGATTAACAAAAGCAGCCCATTGGTAACCCAGAACCTGTAGTAAATCTTGTTTTAATGTTGCCTTTCCTAAATCCTGTCTGTAAGCTGGTGTTGTAATGTTCTTGTAGTAAGGTCGTGTAATGAAATAATATTAAGCAAAATCTTTGCTTCTGTTATCCTTCAACAAATGTAACAGATATGACAGAATTGAAACGTGGGAATGACATTTTAATTGGTTAGCCCAAACTGCGCTTTTAAAAGTTTTTTTTTTTTAGATTTATTTATTTATTTTGTTTGCTTCCAGTGTCTTTGCTGACCTTATTAAGTTGTAGCTGTTCCTAATACTGCCTTTGAAATACCTTGGAACTCAGATCTGTGAATGGCATCTTACCAAACTTCAGTGACAGAAAGTCAATGGGCTTTTGCTGCTGTTGATCACGGTGATATTGCTGAATATTTTCAGCTACGTAGTACTTTCCGGCATTGTAGGCATTGTAACCATGAAGGAACATGTGTTTAAACAGATGTTGCTCAGTACTGCGGCTGTGTCTCATTTACTGTAGTTAGATACAACCGAGACAAGTGCAGATAAGCTGCCTACCACATCTTTAGTGTAGGCTTTGTATTGGGGTTTGAAGTTGAGGTTGGTAAGAAACCTCTGACTGTCTAAGCAGGAAATCCGTCTTTATTGGGTGGTTTCTGTTTTGTTTTGTTTTTTTAACTGACTTAATTGTGGTTTTTGAGCATCTGCTCTGTCATCTCAAACCCCAGTCGATGATAGAACGTAGCCAGTCACACTTTTGCAGTTCTGCTTCTGGAACGACAGCAGTTTACCAAGCAATATTTAGGAATTGAATTAGTCAGGCTATCTGCTCCAGCATGCTGTCTGCACTGAGCTGCGTAACAGTGATAGCTAGGGGTGCACCGATTGCAGTTTTTTGGCTGACCACAAACTACCAATCCTTGAAAAACCTAATCTGTCGCTTCCAGTAACTTGTCCGGGGCTGAACAGTGAACCTTTAAAGTGTTGAAAGATCAACAAGTGTTCTGGGGCAATCAGCTAAACAGTCATCAGCAGCAAGGATGAAGGTGGGCAGTGAGTGTGGGATAGGTTGGAAAGCGAACGGGTGGAAGGATGAGTTGTTCTGGTTTCTCTATGTCAAACTGACTGAAAACATGTTTTTACTCATTCACAGTATCGATGGTTCTCTCAGACATTTGGCCTGGCTGTCTTTAGCCAGTAATCTCTCTCTCTCTTCCTCTCTCTCTCTCTCTTCCCACTCCACACCTCCTTCACACCGTTTTTCTGCAGACTGTGCTCCGTCCTCTCACTGTGGATGTTCTTTCAAGCTGCAATTCTCCACTCTTGTTTGTAATTTCATGCATGTGCCATGTCCTAAAAGCCTTCTGCAGCCTGGTGGAAGAAATGTGTGTGTGTGGTTTTTTTTTTCTATATTATTTTCCTTTTCTGCTGCATATTCCTTGCACCACACCAATGAAGTTGTATTATTAGTTTCATGATAGTGATTCAAACTGATTTGTTTCGCATAAGGGAGGTCCATGTTGTCCACAGAACAGGTTTTATGCTCTCTTAACAGCCCAATAAATTATAATATTCACAAGCCTTCAATCACAGTCTCTCACAGTAACACTCTGCTGCTTCTGGAGGATGATGGACACATAGGACTAGCAGATGTATCAGAAGAACACGGTCTTAGAAGTGTGGGTTGAAGGATGTACAGTAATTTAATACATTTCTGTGTCTCTATCTCGCTGTTTGAAATAAATGAGACATGAAAAATACTTGTATCGCTATAGAGCGCATGCATTTTTTTTTTTAAATGTTAGGACTATCACTGCACTGTAAGATTATTGAACTATGAGACATAAGTTTGGCACATTTTGTATCGCCCGTTGTTTGGTCTTTTATAGCCCAAAAGGATTCTCCCTTTTTATTCATCTCACTCTGAACAGATTAGAGACAACAGTAATGTCAGATGTTACACCATTTCTCTTCTGCGTATATGTATCAGTGCAACCATCTGCCTTTAGAAGTAATCTAATTACTCTAAGTAGAATCCTCCTGAGTATAAATCCATGTGTCTGTGAAGGCATCAGATGTTTGTCAATGGAGAACAAACAGCAAAATGAAGACAAAGGAAAACACCAGATAAGGCAGAGGTAAAGTTGTAATTTATTGTCAGGTTATAAAAAATATTCCTATATTTCTGTGGCAGAAAATTCACACCACACGTCTCCTTCAAAATCCTAACCACACTGTGTGGCATGGTGGTGGCTGCATCATACTGTGGGACATGCCTTTTTTTCTTTTTACAGTAGGGGAAGGGAAGCTGGTCACTTAAATGAGTTGATTGGGACATAGTGATGCTGAATACAAAGCAATCCTAGAAGAAAACTATGTGAGCTAGAAAATAAATTGTGAACTTGTTCACTGACTCTTCATTCATCATGACTGAGCTTGAGCTATTAAAAATAAAAGTTTGCATAATTGTCAGTCTTTAGATGTGCAAAGCTGGTAGAGACACACACCAAAGCACAATCCGAATGTCATGTACCATTTTCCTTCCCTGTTACAGTTTTGTACTTCCACTGGGTCTGGCACATAAAATATTAATAAACACATTCTGAAGCACAAAGTTAATACACCAATTCACCAAAAAAAATAATAATAATAATGATTAGAAACTTTAGAAGTTAAAAACTTAAAGATGAGCAAAAATAATAAACAAAAACAACTTTCATCCCAGTAAGCAGAAACAGTTCTACTTGCAGTGGATGTAATCTATTCAGCTGGTTCTCTGCCATGCTTGGATTCATAAACCGCTTGGATTAAACTCAGAGAGAGAGGAACTACAAACAGATTAAACTAGAATATAGGGTTTTTTTTCCCCTGCGAGCTTAGCCAGAAAAACAGCTAAACCATAAAATGAACTGATTTTTACAGCATATAAATATTTTTCATATGGTGATAATCACACAGTAACAAAAAAGTATTATAGCTTATTATTTTAGGTATTTCTGTGTCTCTCCAGAGAGAGCATCACTTTCTAGTTCTGTTTCCCTCTCCTCTATCTTCTTGAGAAACTGAATCTAATGAACTTTGAAAATGTCAAAAGTTTTCTTACCTCGGATGTATTTGTACTTGCTTATATGGTAAGGGTCCTCAGTTGCTCAGCAACCTTAGAGCTTTTTTTTTTTTTTTTTTTTGTGATAACTTGTGAACCATACAGGGGGAATTATCAGGTGACTTTAGTTAAAACCTCCCGGGACCACCAGCCTTCTCTGCATGAGAGATCAACATGTGAAACTCCTCACCTGCAGAGCTAACAGTGAACCATGACTCATCACTTCAGATTAAAACTGAAGCAGCACCATGCTTTGGTTAATTTGAACTCATTTAGTTTTACTAATAGCTTTTTGCATCGTATGGTCTTGATGATTTGCAGTTTAAACATTGTAAGATATTTGCTATGTTTTTTTTATACAACTACGCTAGGCATTACGAAATAGATTAGACTTTAAATGCTAGAATTTATTGTACTTGTTTGTTCTTGACAACCCTACCTCTATAAATGAATTAATAAAGTAAACTAAAAACTGAACTGAAGTCATCAGTTAAAAGTCTTCCATAATAAGAGAAGTAAAGCCACACTCAGCCCTTAATGGAAATATTTCTGAAAGATCCACATTTAGGTGTGATTAGACAGTTAGTGGTCGTACATTACACTTTGGCACACAGAAAGTAATAATAACAGACACTTTCCAACGTGCATCATTAAGTTTTGTGTCATCAGAGCTTTGTTAATATATACTCGTTCTTTCTTTCTTTTTGGTTCAGTTTTGCAGCTGGATGTTTTGAAAAATCCATAAATAATTTTTTTTTGCAAAAGACTAAAAGGTGCACAACCCATTTAGTTCTTACTGTTTCGTTCAACATGGAGGGAAAACTCAGCTAAAAATCATAAGAACTGCAGAAAGTAGGTTATGATAAACTCTGTGGTGTGAGTGGGTTTATAGTTGGAATGTGGGTGTTTAGACATCTGCTTTTTTTGTTGTTGAGAACTTCAATGAAATGTTTCTCATTTCCCGAGTTGGCTTCTTGTTGGCCAACACATTCTTGCATTACAATCAGAAGTATTCCTTCCGACGCCTTTGTCAAAATCCCTTTTGGCAAAGGTACAAAAGGCATTTTATACCTTTGTCAGATTCAGATTACTGAATGTGAGATATGTTCATTCCTGCTTTCTCCGTCTTGTCTCCTCAAGGTCACTGAGCTTGTATCTTTATCTGTTTATGCCTAACATCTCCATGGATACAGTAATTGACTTGCATATCTGCAGTATGCAGGTGGTTTTTTTTAATGCACATTTCCTGCATGTTTCTCACACACTGAATTATTTCCAACCCATTCTCTCTGCACAGCAACAAGCTCCACTCGACTGGAGGATCTGAGTTATCTGGACAACCAAAGGGCTTCGGGGCACCGGGCCTCCGTCCGAAAGCACAACACAGCTGGGCGCACAAGCGATGACTCCAAAGGTACTTTCTGGTTTCACTTCGGGGTATTTTTTAATTCAGTAGGTTGCAGAAGCAACAACAGATCTGTAAATCCCTCTCACCATCTCTTAAGAATGCATAAAGTTATCCACTCTCAAACTGTGTGAACTCCGCCCTCTCTTTGTGTGCAGGGAGACTGGTGCCATTCAAGCAAACAGACATAATGCTAAAACCGCTGCTGTTCGAAGTCCCCGGGGTCACCGCAGAAACGCCTTTCGTCGGCCGGGACTGGCTATTTGCACGGCTGGAGGAAGTCTTGAGGAAAACGAGCACCTGCGAGGGCCGTGGCGCAGTCATAGTGGGGAACGCCGGATCGGGCAAGACTGCCATCATCTGGCGGCTTGTGACGCTCAGTTGCCACGGAATGCGAACGCCACAGGGAGCCGCCAGTGACCCCCACAGCCCCAAATCCTCCCTTAAATGTAAGATTAGTTTAAACTGAATTCATTATCCTCCAGTGAAGTCAAATTCTTTTGAGTTATTGGGAAAAAAAAGTTTTTGACAAGTAGTTAGCAACTAGGTCACACAATCTTTGTTCAAGTTCTCCCCTGAGGTTTGTCTACTGATTGCAGTTTTGTAAGAAGAGGGAGATTGTTGTTTTTTTTTTTTTCTCTTCTTCCTCCCATGAGTGGCACAGAAACTGTTCTTTTGTCTGAACAATGCGAAGACAGCCCTCTCTTGCGAGTGGATTGTGCACATAAGTGCACGGTGCATGCTGCGACGTGCTAAAAATTTATCTTGAAGAAATGATGACGAAAATGCAGGATGGGACAAATTTGAATTTTATTTTCTTGATGTTTGTTGCTTATTGACCTGAGTATTGTCAGGTTAAAGGATAAAAGCAAAGTAGCATGGAAAAGGCTGGGTTGCATTTATTTTTCAGCACTGTTGCATTATTTAGTGATATCTCTACTGTATAATGTCATTTCATTTTAACTTGACAAAGGATACATCACGGCAGGAGAGCAGCTCTGTGAGTCGATGATTAAAGCTTTTTTTTTCTCTCTTGATTTTGTCGTTAGCTTCCAGGAGAAGTAAATGCTTTCCAGCATAGAGATGTTCTAATTATGCATTTAATTCACTGATTTTCTTTATGGTAGCTATGCATTTCTTGATATTGGTTTGTGCTTTGCTACAGCTGGAGACAAGCAGGAAAAAGCAGCCTCCAACCAGAACTCTGCTGCAGGAACAAGTGATAATGCAGGACAGAGGAAGGAGTCTGTGAGATGCCTGGCTGCCAAGGTAATATGAAAATTTATATGCATTTACATTTTCTTTTTGTTTTTTTCTTTGGGATAAATAAAAGCTTTCTCTTCATTTCTCATAAATTAGTATCTAAAGCTATAGGCTACCAACTGGTTGGTTTAAAAAGAAAGATGAATATACATATATAAACAGACTGCTATGAAAAGGAGATGATTAAAACCAAGCAAACGATGAAAAAACAAATACAAAAGGAATGACAGAAACAAGACTGAAAAGGAAACGGTGACAGTTAGAAATTGTGATTGTGTTGTTGATGAGGATGAAGAGATGCTGAAGGAATCCTAACAATCACAGATTCTAAAATTGTAATAATAGTGGGAAGACTGATCGGTAATAAAATAAGGTCCGTACTTAATTTAAACAGCTGATATCATTATTACCATAATAAAATAAATATTGTAAAAAATTATGTAGTTCAAAGCAATAGGAAAGTAATGTCTCACTGTGGGTTTTTGTTCTTTAGGTATTAACAAAGGTACAATCTGAAGGATGTGGGTGGCTTGTAAAATAAAAGCAGATCTGAAACATATGAGGGTTTCAACCATTAATCACTTTAAAACTCATTAGAGCACCTTAACATCAATTTTAAAACATTCAGGTAGCCAAAGGAGAGAAGTAGAAATAAATGGGATAATGTGGGCTTCCTTTCCGGTCTTTGTCAGCGTTAATGGATATAAATGTTGTTGTAGTTGTAGAGGGACTGTGCTATTTTTTGTTTTCTTCTGGAAGGCTAGAAAACAGAATTGCAGTAATTTATTCTGTAAACCTATAAAAGTGTGCATTAAACTCTCTACCTTGAACTCACAGAGAAATATTCCCTCTTTGTTCTTCAAGAGATAAATTGCAACACTGGAAACATTTTTAATCTGAAGTAAGAAACTTAAATTCTTACCTAAATGGCAGGGTTTTTGTTTGAAGAGGTTACCGGTATTTGAATGTTTACTCCAATAAGCAAATTATATTTAATATTTTCGTGATTTGTAAAGGCGGTTGAAAGTTGACATTAAAATGCTTTTATGTTTACGCAAACTGACTTAATTTTTCACAGTTTCTTCTAAAGATAGCACCGCGCTGAAATAAGAGATATTTTGCAATCAGACGATTGTGAAACTATTCCTCTAATGCCTGGAACTACACACTTTTAAACCAGATTTTAATGCTGGACCCAAACCAAGTTTCTGTTTCCAAGCTGACCCCTTTTCTCACAGTAGTTCCTCTCAGAAATTGAACTGGAAAAACACACACATTCAGGAGAAAGCACAACTGCACACTCACATTATCTCAGAGAACATGTCTATATGGTTACTCATGCTGTTGCTGAGCAGACGGCTGACTCACCTGCAGTTACACCAGATGAAGGAAAGAAATCACATTCATATTATAGGAATGCCTTCAGTGTCTTTTCATTTGTTTGTTTTCAGTAGTCTTGCCAGTTTTTTATTTATTTTTTATTTTTTTAATATAACAATAAAATAAGCCATTCTAAACAGCACTCCAGGGATCTATGAGTGTATCCAGCATCATACAAGACATTTAGGTAGTTGGAGGCAGTTTTTCTGTTTTTTTTTGTTGTTGTTTTTTTTGTCTTATGTTCAAAGAGTTGCACGACTGCACATTTGTGACACCAATGTCAGAGTGTTGGTCTCTGTTTCTGGGCACATGTAGAACACGCTGCTGAGTGCATCGCATAGATGACATAGAAGCTTCTAAATTTACTAACTTGGCCTCAATAAGAGTTTCCATGGGAACTAGTCAGACTGCTTGTGATGGTGAGGATGTTTGCTCAAAAGCAAAATCTTTGATGATGATGTGTGTGAACTACCCATATCTCACACTCAGACCTGTAATCAGTCAGACCTGGAGTATTTGCTCTTGCTGCAAAAAGAAACGCCACAGAGAAACGGCGAACCTTCAAGCAAATAATTGTTTTTTTTCCTGGTCTCATCAGTGGTGCTTGTTTTATTCTTTTGGTTTTATTCTTCTCATTACTTTTATTTTTCTTCCCCTGCCTGAATAAAACAGCTTGCGTTTGCTCTGACTGTTTGTGTGTTAATCTGCTGGATCTACAGTTGCTCTGGTTGAGATTCACACACACAAAAAAAACTACTTTATGGCTCATTTAGTCACTACTTTCTGCAGACATTTTCTTGTGTTATATCTTTGTGTTATTATTACATTAACACTCAATACTTTAAAATCATGTATTGTAGATTAACTTGCTCCTGTGCTGTGTATTTTTAAAGGAATACAAACAGATGCTCTAAATTACACAGCTGTGTTGTCTCCACTCCTCCAATTTAAAAGCATTGCTGCTACTGTAAATTATTGCAATGTGGGCCGAAAACTCGAAAATGAAATTGTCATTTGCTGAATTCAGTTTTGGTATTGGACGATTAATTCTAAAAAATACCTTTGTAAAAGTAAAATATACAAAGTGAAACACTGCAGAACATAATAATGAGAAGATTTAGATATATTTATTTCTGTAATACATTAATCTGTACTATCATACAGGGCACTCTTTTATTTCATTAAAATTACAGGAAACCACGTTCATCACAAAACATTGATTACCATTAGTACTGGTAAAAGGCCCAATATGAGGGATTCAAAATTGTGTAATAAATAAGCAAATGGGCAAACTGAACTGGAGATGTTGCTGGCTAACAAGACACTTCCTGTTAAAACTTTTACTTTGCTTTCATTATCAGTGTGCTGCTTGTACTGGTTGGATCTAGCAAAACAAACGTGTTTTAGGAGTGATCCCCAAGATAGGCTGTTAGATCATATCAACACTATAGTTAAAAAATTAGGACATTTATTCACAGTCGCACCACAATTTCTAATTAAAACCTCCTTGAGCAACTCTTGGGACTACAGAAGCTATATTGCTATTTTTTATTTGCAAACAGAAGCAGGAAAAACCAAAACATTTTTGTTATTTATCTCAATACAGTAGCTGAAACTAGATGAATGAATGAAATATTCAGACATACAGAACAGTCTGCATGGTCTTACTTTCACATAATGTTTCTCTCAGTAGCATCTCCAGCTTCATGTTGCTTATTTTATGGGCAAATCACACATTCCTTCCCCGTCCTCGTCCAACTTTTTTTTTTCTTTTTTTCCACATTTACAGCTTTTTCTGTTTCCACCAGATATTGCCAGCAACATTAATTAATTTATTGCGAAAAAGGAGGTTCTGATGGCACTTCAGTTTTACACAGTTTCACACTCTGCTTTCCCCTGCCAGGTGGTAGCCTACCACTTCTGCCAGGCAGACAACACCTACACCTGCCTGGTCCCGGAGTTCGTTCACAGTGTCGCCGCCCTGCTGGCCAGAGCGCCTCAGCTTGCCCCGTACCGGGAACTCTTGGCACAGGAGCCGCACCTACAAAATCAGCTCAGCTTGCGTTCCTGCGTTCAAGATCCCACCGCTGCCTTCAGAAAGGGCGTCCTCGAGCCTCTGGCCAGCTTGCGCAAAGGTACCGAGGGAAACAATGTGATGTTGAAATCTAAATAACTATTTTAGTTTTTAATAGGCCCAGCTTTCAGGCGTGCTAAGGGTCAATCTCCTGTGCGAAATTGCCTGTTAATGATACTATGATGGCTCATAGATTATTTTCCCTAGTTAAGGTCAGCGGCTGGAAACATTAAAGCGTTCAAATGGATGTTTTGTCATTTTAGATGGAGGAACGATGAGTGTTATATTTGCCCTGGTGAATCATCGGCCTCCCCCGGGATTTCAAGGTCACCAAATACGTTAAAGGGGGGGCCTCGGATGTTGTGGGCTCATTAGCCACAGGCTCACTTTCTCATGATGCAGTTAGTCAGCTAGATGGATGTGTTATTACAGCCGGGGCCCTCCACAGTCTGAGCAGAGGAGTGTTTTGTCTATTTCATCTCTATTAAAGAGGTCAGAGAAAAAGAGGAAAAAAAAACCTGGAGAGGCCCTCGTGTGAGTGAGTGTGGGTTGTCTGGTCCTCGCAGCCTTGTGGAAATGGCTTGACAGCTTCGATAATGTGAAACATGATGGATACGTCGTGTATCAAGTCCGTTTGCAACAATGGCCTCCGGCCTCTTTCAGCTGAAGATACAGCAACCATTTTCTCATTACATCCCGCGCCGTCAGAGAAAGATGCACCAATCTCATCAATATCTCACTCATTTACAAGGGTAACAACATCGTGGTCAGGTCACTGTGCATCAGTCTCTCTGCCTCTTCTGTGTCTCCTGTTTTCAGAGCGAAGGCTACCTGAGGAAGACTACATCATACTGGTCGACAGTCTCAACGAAGCCGAGTTTCACAAGCCGGACTACGGCGACACAGTCGCTACCTTTATCACCAAAATAATTTCCAAGTTTCCCCACTGGCTGAAGCTGGTGGTCACGGTCAGGACGGGGCTGGTGGTGAGTTGGTGTGTGGTGGAGGGAGGTAGCAGCATACAATGGCTCTGTTCTATTTTATTCCTCTGCGTAACCCTAAAATATCCCCCCCACAAACACTGGAGGCACATGACTGTGTGTGAATCCTGCCTCTCTACCTGTATTTTAAGCTCTGTCATTGACTGTCATAACATACAGTCATGTCCCATAAAAACTTAATAATGCCCTCCAAGGTGGCGCCTGTTTTATAAGGTTAATATTGCTCACTGTGCACATAAGCTAAAAAGATTTTTCGCCTCCTCCTCTGCTTCCCTACATCTGTGTTTCCCTCATTTCCCACCCACTCAGTCCCACTCTGTGGTCAGAATAAACTCGGAACAAGTGAAAATAGCTTTTTTTATTACCAAGGCCTCCTGTCAAAAGTTTTATATTTAGCATATTTGATAGTATTTCACGTACAGATGATTCTCCAGCTGGCTGTTTCTGCGATAAAATAAGGCATTTGATAATGTTCGACAGAAACAGTCACGCTCAGATGAGCATTCAACACTACTCTGTCTACGTCGCCTCTTCGTGCTTAAGCAAATCCATTCTACACTTGTCAGCTAAATAAATACCAAAAGGTAATTGAAAAAAATAACATTTCTCCACATTACTCACACTGACGAGGCTGTCTGCGATGCAATTGTTTCTGTGCTTCCCTCAAGAGATAGTCCATGCTGATTATCTCGAAATGACAAATAATCGTCTTACTGTGCACCGGATTTCTCACCTCCCTGGGAAAAAAAATAAATGCTTTATTCCACTGCTGTCTTGCAAAGAAAAGGCAGGCTTAGATGCAATCAACTGATTGGATTTTTTTTTTTTTTTTTTGTATTTCCCACACAGAATCTACAAGTTACTGTGCATAATTTGCAAATTTCACTGTAGAAAGTATTTCAAATCTGTTGAGTGAAATCTTGTTAAATGATGTAGACCCTTGCATGTGTGAAATCTTTTTGAGTTAAATGAGCATTGTACAGATTGTCTCAAAATTGTGTCAAATCTATTGCAATTTCATCTTTTTGTAAAGTCTTACTCCTCCACTGCTTGAACTGCTGGATAGCAGCATGCTGTGCTCTTCCCACCACGTTACTAGGCGGTGTCGTTCAGCGTTTGGCACCGCTGCTCTCTGTAGTCTGATGTATTTTCTCAATCTGGTTGCTAATCTCACCAAACAGTAGGCACATCTGTCCTATACCGAAGCCAAGCCTCCGAAAGCTTGCATGGATTACACACTGAATTGTTGGTAATGCTAGCGGGAGTCTGCTGGGAGCATGGAGCTTGACAGCTCGCCAGACGATTACACAATTAAATTAGAGTTTGGAGGAATACAAAACATGTTAGAGTCCTTTTCCTCAAGATGTGTCCAAAGACAGAAAGGAAAAAAAAGATGGCAAAATTTAAAAATAGGACTGTTATTGTAGTCTTGCGTCTTCATCCTCAATATACGGGAAGTTTCATTAAAAACACTGAGGGTCGTGAAAGAGTTAAGTAAAGCACAGTTTGAAACCAGGATGCACTGTGTGTTCCTGAAACTAAATGTCAGTTTTCTTTAATTGGAGCACTTATTGACTGAGAAACATTTTTTTTTTTGTTCATCATAGCCTGTTTTAGCCAACACTGAGCAGCTGGAGATGGCAAGAGAGAAGCTGAAATGTGAATATGAGAGATGCCTGTGAGCAATGGCGGAGCTTGAGTCATTGTCACACTATTTACTGTACTCCTTCCCATGGCTCTGCATGAGTCAGAGACAACAGCATTTGAATAATGGCTCCAGATTTTTGGTGCTTTTATGTTTAGCTTATGTGCCAAAGAGATGCTTCTCTAAATACCGATGTATATGTATTAAGCGGTCTTCCTCCTGTGCAGGAAATCACCACGCTCCTTCCCTTCGCTGGCATTTCGTTGGACATCTTGCCAGACAGCAGCGATCTGGGAGCTGACCTGAGCGACTACATCCATCACCGGGTCAGCGGCAGCAGCCAGATTGCCGCTAATGTTACCACGCCGACAGGCTCGGCACCTGATCCTCTGCTCCTCAGCAAGTTCAGCAGCAACCTCTCGACCCGGAGCTACGGCTCCGTCCTCTATCTCCAGCTGACTCTGGATCTGTTCCACAAAGGTCAACTGGCTCTGAAAGGAGGAAACTACCTGGTTGTGCCCGTCTCCCTGTCAGAGGTCAGACATTTGTGTTTATCTTTGGATGCTGCATTACAAAAGATTAAAAGGTGCCTCTGAACTTCTTCCCATTTTGTCACTTTAAAACCACAAACCTTGATTTATTCCACTACTGTTTTATGAATACGCTATGCAGCTGTGGCTACAACATAGCTCACCAACATCAGCGTGTGAATGTTTGTATGAAAGACTGAATGTAGCGTAAAGCGATTTGGAGTCCTCTGACTTGATAAAGTGCTGAACAAATGTAAGTCGTTTACCATTTACCTAATAAATAAAGTTTACCTTCATGCATCAATCACCAATCAAAATGAGCGGTACAGTGCAGCTGCGAACCTACAAAGACAATCCTGTTTATGCAAATTGACAGGCCAGAAAATGACAGAATTAGACGCAGAAGCCAAGGAGAACATTGTAACTTAGGAGCTGCAGAGATCCATGGCTCAGGTGGAAAATCTGTTGACATTTCAATTATTATACTTTAGGATTTCAACCTGGTTCACCTGCCAGCAGGCCAACTACTATAACCATATAACCAGACCTACAGTGGACTGGTTTAGATCACAGGGCACATTCATGCGTTGGCCAAGTCAAAGCCCAGACCTAAACACAGTTGTGAATCTGTGTTTGAGCTAATCTGAATGAGCGAAAACTCTAGATGTTCAAAGCTGAAAGAGATTTACCCCAAAAGACTAAATGCAGCAAAGTGTGTCTTTGCACAGTATGGACTGAGGGGCGGATGAAAACAAATGCACACCACACTTTCCAGATTTTTATTTGTGCTGTTTTATTGTGTTGGTCCATCCCACAAAAATCCAAATAATATATCTTAAAGTTTGTGGTTAAAAAAATGTGTTGCTGTTGCAGGATATGGTGTGCTGGATCACAACTCAGAGGAGGACAGACATTTATTTTATTACGTTCTTGTTTTATTTCTTGCATAATCTTTAACATTCAATCCCACCAAAGAAAGAGAGGCGCTCTCTTCTGTAGGTGTATTTTTGGAAGCTGCCCTTCTGTCTTTTATCGGCTAAAGTTTAATGTCTTAACACTCATCTGTCACCCTGGTGAGCCGCCTGTCAGAAAATGCCCTGAAGCTGAAGTAATTAGTGTCCACGCACCAATCACGCAGGCAGGCGGCTATTGTTCTGGTCTTTTCTTTTATGAAAACAGAGAAGAAGCTTACCCCCACGCTGTTCAGATTATTAAAGATAACATGACAGGATCAAAAACTTTACACAGAATGCCAGAATTAGGAAACTGCAACAAAGGTAAAAGCATTGTGATGTGGCATTATCAAAAGTATGAAGAAATTAGGATGTCAGAGAAGCATGGCTTGTTGGATTCACACAAATTGAAATGCATAATGATTTAGCGATTCTGTGATGAATGTGGAGAATAATAGTGGGTTACATATGTGTTGGTTTCTCTCTTGAACTCCTAGAATAGAAAGGTTGCAGATTTTTGTCTAAAATTGCTGTAATTGGGCCAAATTAGGGCTAAAATAAAAGCTTTCTGGACGTCTAGATTGTATGGATGTTTCCATTCTTCTCAGGTTCAAAAGAATAATTGCATGCTGTCAGTGGCTCCTGAACTTGTAAGCACTTTTAACATCCTGCTGAATGAATATGCCGCACAGAGATATTGGCACCACAATGCTACACTAATCTCTCTGTATTGCTAGGTAATGTTTGCCTTTAAATGAAAACTAAGTCTTCTTTCTTCTGCAAGTAAAATACACAAGAGGGAAAGGCAATCAGTATGGTCACCTTTTCTACACTTACTATTGAAAAATAGATTAGTTTTTTTCACACCATTTTAAAACTTGCGATGCACCAAAAATTAAATCAAATGCAAAGAAATTTTAAGGTTGTCTTTTTACCTGTTAATGTGTGGAATTTTGTAAAAATCTGGTTAAGTGTATCTCTGGGATCTGTTGGGGCTCCTGGACCACATTTCAAAAACAGAATATATTTGATTCATCTGCCCAGGTGGTTGATGCAGTTTAGATTTTAAAAAAAAAACACTTGTTTTTTTTTTTTCTTTTCTTTTTTATAGTTTGGTTCAACACAGATCTTTGAAAAAGAAATCAGAACACAGTTTTGTTTCAATAAAATATAGTTTATTTAGTTTGTTATTCAGGTGAAAACAAGCAATTTTACAGTAAAATAGTTTTTGTTGTTTTCAATAATAAAACAAACTAAAAACGTTTTTGTGACTTGAGTACTTTTAACTTGACAGTTTTGACCCCCATGGCAAAAAAAAAAGAAGAGCTAATTCAGCCGTCTGAATCAGCTATTGTTGCTAAACTGAAGCAGAACTCGCCAGTGGGAGATAAATGCCTGATTAGTTATTGGTGGTTGGACTTCTGGTTGTTTCTGCTACATCCACAAGAAATGCTGGAGCTCAGTTTTAATAATCACCTCTTTGACCTAGAACCCTCTTCCTTGATTATTCACTTCCCTCAGGCCGTATAATGAGGAATGCTTCAGTTTCAAAATAATAGAGACCACAGTAGATTTCAAAACATTCAATGTTACCAATATTTTCTAGCCTTTCCCAGATTTGTGCCTTCGTACAGCTCAGCTATGAATATCTACAGACCTTTCATTTGACTTCAGAGCCCTGTTTGTGCTCTGGCATATGTTGAACTGCAGAACCTCATATAGACTAGACTAGATTGTTTCATTAAGTATTTTGTCCAATCAACTGAATAAAGTTGCAACTCAAGAGTCAGCTTCAAAGCAAAAGCTGATTCTTTAAGGTTAAAGTCATATGTGGCAAAAAAAAAAAAAAAATATATATATATATATATATATTATATGTAAACTTTTGACTTTGACATCAGAAGTCTAACGAGCCAACGGATAGCTGAAACACGAACCAGCTGAGATCATGGGGGGAAAATGGATTCCAACATGCTGACTAGCTTCTGTTGTTTCCCTTCCGCAGCAGATGCTTTCCTCGGTCCAGATGATCTAATTAGTGTTTACAATGAACCCATATGAGACAAACATCTGACATGTAAGAGTTTTCGAACCAAATGCAGCACTGTGCACAAAAAGACTTTTTTCATGCATCAACGCGATTTCAATCAGAGTTAATGTACGGCGATATTTGTAAAACATCATGTTTCAAATGTAAAGCCTCAACGACTGGCTCTGTCTGCTAGGTGTACCTGCTGATGTGTCGCGCGAGCTTTCCGGATAAAGACGTGTTCGAGCAGGTCCTTCCGGTGCTAAATGTGGCGCTGGCGTCTCTGCACCCACTGTCTGATGAACAAATGTTCAGGGCGCTGAACGCAGGCAGTGTGAAGGGGGAGCTAGAGTGGAACGACTTCCAGCAGAGATTAGACAGTCTGGCTGGATTCATGGTAAGACCCCTGATGTTACTTCATGGAAGAATCTATAATGGTTCAGCCTTTGTTTGGATTGAATCTGGTGTTTAGGGACTTAACTCTGTGGTTCTAATAATATGGAGGGGTTTTATTTACTGTGAGAATTTGACCATAGAAACCTTTGCTAGACTGACGTAGATCAATCTAATTGCGAGTCAGGGTCCATGTAGTTGCAAACATGCTCCTCAAACAACCCAAAGTGTAATTTGACTCATTTTTTTCTCAATTATTGTGATTTGAAGGTCAGACGCAGGGATGGCACTCGGATGCTGTGCCATCCCTCCTTCAGAGAGTGGCTGGTTTGGAGAGCGGATGGAGAAAGCACAGATTTTCTTTGTGATCCGAGGTGAGCCTAAATTTCTATTCACGATACATCAGTTTTGGTATCTGAGCGCTCAAATGATCAAACTCTTGCACGTGTGTGTCTGCAGGAGTGGCCACGCTCTGCTGGCTTTCATGTTCTCCAGGCAGGAGGGAAAGCTGAACCGTCAGCAGACCATGGAACTGGGACACCACATCCTCAAAGCCCACATTTTCAAAGTAACAACACCTCAGAGTAGTCGTGTTTAACTTCAGGCCTGTTACTGAACACATGAACATCTTCCTCTGGTCCGTAAAAGTCTGTTTTTTTTGGAGGGGTCAGGGTTGTATGGGCTTATAAGTAGTCAGTGTTTATTTAAAGTACATAGAGGGCAGAGTTATGCCATCACAGGCGAAGCTCATATAATGCCCCTTAAACAACCCAAACTTAAACATTACTAACAGTTTGAGTGCATTTTTAATTTGTTTAAATTATTATTACGTACTACTATCGGGTATTAATTAGGTGGGAACATTTTAATAATTGCCTCATGCAAAAGTTGAGATATTTAGTCACATGCAGTCCATTTTCAATAAATAAGAACATTATTAAAAGATTAATTCATTTCAGACTCAAGTCATTCAGTGAAACATATTTTAAATACACACAGACTGATATTTTTAAGCCTTTATTTTGTTTGACTATGATCAATCCCCTTTATTCTTCATACTCGGTTCACCTCTACCGTTTAGAAGACACTGACTACTCACAATACCTCCATGTAACCTCACTTTAAAAAAAAAAGAAAATCCCTTAACATCAACAACTAGTCATATACGTAAACACCCACAGATATTGTTCCGTCCGTGTGGGTGCTCCACGCTGTTCATGTTGATTTACTCCTGAGACACGATTCAGATTGTGCCGTGCAGAACGGAGCAGGTGTTATCTGACTCTGCGTGTTTGTGTTCCTCACACAGGGTCTGAGTAAGAAGACTGGCGTGTCCTCCAGCGTTCTTCAGGCCATGTGGGTAAACTGCAGCACAGATAGTCTGTCAGCTGCACTGGGCTCCCTGAGGAACCTGTACACCCCTAACATCAAGGTGACACACAGCAGTGAGCTTTAACAAAACATCTTTCTGCACGGAGATGATTTAGACCAAGATATATATTTTGTTGCTTGTGAAAATGATGTTGCAGGTAAGCCGTTTGCTGATGCTCGGTGGGGCAAGTGTGACCTGGTCTACGGAGGTGATAGGACACGCCCCCATCCTGGCTGTTCATGCCCACCTGGGTCATGTGGAGATGGTAGCTCTGTTGCTTGAAATGGGTGCGCCTGTAGATGGGACCACTGGCAGCGGCATGACGCCGCTTTGTCTGGCGGCTGCGGCTGGACACGCCGACATCGTCAGCCTGCTCTGTAAGAAAGGAGCTAAGGTCAGTGTCGTTTCTGTAGAGTTTAAAGAAAAAAAAAGTTAGCTACTGAAAAAATCAAGCTTTTTCAAGATGGTTGTCAAGGAGGATTTTTTTTTTTCACTAAATTTGCCCATTTTTATCACAGATGAATACTTTTGGTGTCAAATGATACATGATTGGACCAATAAAAATCCTGTTTACTGAAAATGTTTATATTTTTCAAGATGGCCAACCCGGTTGTCATGGCAGAATCATCAATTAGATGAATGTGTTCGGAATTAAATTATAGCTACGTACATACTTTGAGCCATAGAAATCAGATACATGTTCTTGATCTTGTGAGTTCCTTTTACTTTTTGGCCTTTTACTTTTGGCCATGGCGGCCATTTTTCAAAATGGCCGCCATGGCGTGATGGAGAAGATGTGTTTGTACTAAAATCGGCAGTAGTTATTTCCTCTGGTGAGCACAGCTAACCGAAAAAAGTTCCATTAATCCGCTAAACAAGAATCTTAGCTCTGCTAATGCTAAACGGCTAAAGCTAACCATAAAGACAACTGTCTCTCAGTCTGTCACACATGTTCATCTCCTTCCAGTTGACGACTGTGAGTCGTACAAAGAGCGAAGTGCTCAGTTTCAGGTTTGATAAAGTTCATCCATAATAATGGGTAATGTTTTATGGCAATAATTGGTGTAAAAGGTGTCGAAAACTTTGTCCGATTTAAAACACGGCTATCATACTGAAATTCATGCGGCTAATGGGAAATAAGAAGAAACATACAATGTAAGGGGTGGGCATACAGATTTTTATGCTTGTATCTGCATTTGAAAAGGTTTCTACAGTAATATTCTGCACTACAGTGACAGAACTCTGCCTCTTAAGTTATCTGGACTGCTCTGGTTTTACAGTCACCACAGTTTGAAGATCTATTCTGGGAGAGAGATGAAATAAACAGGATTGATCTAGGCCAGTGTATTACAGCTTCAGCCAGGCTGAGGGTTGAGGGTCCCTCTGTGTCCCCCTCTGTTGCCAGGTGGGGCACGCTGATAAGAGTGGCCAGTGTGCGCTGGTCCATTCCGGGCTGAAAGGCCATGCGGAAATCACCGGCATCTTGCTGGGCCAGGATTGGGGCGCAGACATTCCCGCCGATCCGCAGCAGCAACACGGCAACGAGACGACGACCGGAAAAACACAGGCAGCCCAGCAAGCGGTGACGGCCGCGGCCAGTGTGGGACACACGCCGGTACGACTCAGATAAAAAAAAACAAACATTTTTAACGGCGATGAAATACATCTGTACGTAGATCACGGTGCGAGTCCTCAGCAGACGCAGGAGATTTCCTTTGAAGCCGATTGTTATTTTCTCTACTTCAAGCTCCGCTAGTGCTTTGGTCTGTTCTGCAGGCAGCAAGGCAGCAATAGAAGACTGTCAAATTGTGTTATTTCTTTTCTGCAGGTGGTGAAAAGCTTTCTGGACTTGAAAGATGAACAGCTGGCAGTGCAGATGGACGCTCACGACTCACTCTGGGGAGAAACGGGTGCATTTCTCCTATCAGTCACAAAGATTTATCTTTCTCACCTATTTTTGTCCGTCAGCGTGGTGCTGGAGTCACGCTCAAGGGCTCAAGTGTTACATGTCAGGCTGGCTCTGTCTCTTTCCCGTAAATTTTAAGTTCAATTTTTATAACCCAGCTCTGCTCTGGCTGATATCAAACAACTTTGTTTTACTGAAATAAAGCTAAATCGAGCAAAGGTGATTTTACAAAGAGTAGCTGTTATTCAGCTGTAATATTTCACCTTCATCACAGATGCAGATTTCCGTTTGGTCCATTTCGTGAGGCCATGTCGGATAAAGCCTGCATCTGTGCTCACTGCACCCTTACAGTGTAATTGTGTTAAAAAGTCCCCTGCAGTCCTCCGATCGAAAACGTGGGAGCATGAAAAAGCCTTGTAAATCACATATATAATATGAAGTCTCTGCATCATTGGGTTAGAGTCCATTAGTGCAGGTAAAATAGTCATGTTAAGGTCTTATTACTGAACCAGGCGCTCCAGCTTCTCTTTACCCCAGGCAGCTGTGTGCAGAGTGCATCACGCTTATTGAATGTTGTCTTTAATGAGAGCATTTTCACTTGTGTGTATTTAAATCTAAGCTTTTCAAAGCAAAGACTGAGCCTCTGTTTGTTCTTTGTCCCTTATGACAATGTCTCCTCATTAAAGGCAGCATTGTATAATTGACTGGCCTCTGAGGCATGTGGACGCGTGAAATATGAAGTCATTTCTCTGTGAGGTTAAAACGCATCGATACCTTGCTTTTATCCCAAGCTGCTCAATTAGCAGCAAGACTGTAACGAAAATAAGGACCACCATTTGTCAAAATAACGTCAGCCGGTTAAGGAGGGCGCAGGTTATTCAGAGATTTGCTTCTGCAAGCTGCCTTTGATTCTTATTTAGCTGTTAAGGGACACATAACATTTTGATCTCAGGAACGTTTTAGAAAGCTCTGGTTTTGGTCAGAAGTAGCTTGCTTTATCCTTTTCAAAGAGTTTTGATGTAAGTTTGGGATCATTATCCTGCTGGAACAACCAATAACATTTCTCCTCTGATTTCAGATAAAAATATAAATAGGATATAAGATGAGATGGATGTGGTTTTACTTTAGAGTAATGAATCCACCTCTGTCACAGATAGCAAAACATTTCCTCATGATTCTGCCATCACCATACTTTGGAGTTGGCTCTATAGTCTATAATTATTTTTAAGACTTCATTGGCACCTGTTGGCTTTATTGAGCAGTAATTTGATGGGAAGAAAAGGGTTGAGAAAGGGAAAAATGTAATTGGGAATCAAATCGAGGTTAACAATATTAAGGACTACAGTCTCTACCCATGGTGCACCTGCTCTACCAATGAAGTCACACATTGATTTTAATGTCTCATCATGACTCCTCCAAACGTTCTCATCTTTTCTTTTTTTTTTTTTCCATCTGACTAATAAAGTTCTTCTCATTTGGTTTGTCCATGTAGACAGTTGCAAATTTTTGTTGATATTCAAGGTTTGTTTAGGAAAAGCGGCTTCTTTCTTGGTCTGCAGCCTGTCACTCCAGTTGTGTTAAAAAATGCTTCACTGTGGATAATGAGACGCCTGCTCCATCAACGTCCAGCTCCTGATAGATGTTTGGAGCCTTGGAGGTTTCTGCATTTATTAAACAATCTAGAAGGGTCGGAGGGAGGGACGGTTTGGTCCAGCTGGTTGAAAACCTGGACACGAATGGGTGACCGAACAGGACGGTGATCCCAGAACATTAAAACTAATTTCTGAAGGAACAAATCAGGAATTGCTAAGCTTCTGGAATTGGTTTAGTGAAGCTCTGATCTCCACTCTGTTGAAAAACTAAAGCTGTGCTTAAAATCTGGATCTGTGTCATGGAACCAAGACAATTTTTTGACCAGAATCAATCATCATCAACGCTTCGCCAAATATTATTGGTGATGTATGCATACATATGAGCCCCTAAGTAAAATTTTAACCATTGGTGGATTAGAGAAAACCCATGATAAATTCAAACCTATACTAGTGTTTTTTGTACAATTTATTCTATCCTAGGAACAGAAATAAATCTTTAAAAGCACAAAAGCCTCTCACCAGAATAGCACACTCGAATGATTGCAACATGAAAAGTCTTTTTTTTTTCTTTTTTTTCCCCCCTTTTCTGTGTCTAAGTGATGCCTCTTCTTCTTCTCTCCCAAATGTGCCGATTGCATCCTCTACTTCTCCTCGTCGTTTGATCTCCCTGCCAACCCCTCCATCAGTGCTGAGCGCGGCAGCGGGGAGAGGGCGGTTGGAGATGTGTGTGTTTCTCCTGGAGCACGGAGCAGAACTGGAGGTACCAAACCGCAGAGGAATGGTTCCACTGCTCAGCGCCGCCAAGCATGGCCACACACAGGTGAGGGGAGGGCCTCGGTCGCAGACACAGGATGTCCTCATCTTAACAGCATAGAATTTTCTTTTACTGCTTATGATGTCCTGAGAAGTGTGGAAATATGCAATGGAGCATGGGAAAGTATTGTTTTTGTTTCCAGGTTGAAATAAATAGCTGTATTTAGTTATTCTACTGCTTTAAATCTTCAGCTTAGCCTTCAGGACTCAGAAATCATAATAAATATGTGTTTATACAGATTTATGTGCATGTTTTATGGGTGAGTGTCTCTCTGGTGTGTAGTAGTGTCAGGTTTTAAAGCTAAATTCATGGCCTGTCCAGCTGTTGAAATGTCTTTGGACCAAATTGGAAACTCCAAAGTTGCTCCAAATGGCAGCAACTTGCATGGCAGCTGTTTCTAAATTAGAAATGAAAAGCAAAAATAAAAACTCACTCTAAAAATCTACAAAGCATGTGCAATATGTTACACACATAGCTTCTCTACTTCAGCCTAGCCAAGTTAATTATTTGAATTAAAATATGTTTGTAATAAAAACACATTTGAAAAATTAAGATTTTTTTGTTTTTTGTTTGTTTTCACCATTTTCAGGTTTCATTAACGGTCTTTAATGTTTCATATAGTAGGCTACACCACTGTAAAATGTCCGCTGTAAATCTGCAGCAAGTAATTATTTTTAGGAATAAAAATAAGCCAAAAAAATTGCAGAAAAATATGGACATTTGGAAAAATATGAAAACTTTTTTTTTTTTTTTGCCCTTTTGTTTTTCCCAGGTCGCTGAGCTGCTTTTAAAGAAAGGGGCAGATATCAATACCAGCGACAAACAGGGGCGCACCGCATTGATCTTGGCCGCCTCCGAAGGACACGCTGCCACCGTTGAGCTCCTGCTGGCGAAGGGTGAGAGACATCTCCAACTTTCACGGTTTACATTTAGAGTTACATTTGTTGACCTTCAATCTAAAATCAAACATTCGCATCATGTGTCGGTCGCAGGTGCCTCTCTGTCCTCTACCGATCAGGAGGGGCTGATGGCGCTTAGCTGGGCCTGCATGAAGGGCCAGAAGGGCGTGGTGCAGCTCCTGGTGGAGGCAGGAGCTGATCTGAACCAACCGGACCGGCAGGGACGAACTCCGCTCGACCTGGCCGCCCTCAACGGGGACGCAGATACAGTAGGTTTCCTGCTTTTGTGTCAAAAATTGTTTTAGAAAAGGACATATGAATTAAGATCCTCGTGGCCTTGCAGAGAGCCTGATGACAATCAGTTGCAAGGTCATAATTATTGTTTGACTGGAATCACAATTAAATCGTTTGCACTGCGGCAATCACGCATCACACGGAGTCGCAAAGCTTCACGCCGAGCCTCTTGATCACCGGGAAGACAATCAAAACTTTTTGATGATTAACATTTTTCGAGAATCAGTGGGATTAACTAGCCGAGCACTTTGTTGTCGGTGTTTGCGAATGCAGCAGAGAGGGCAGGAGACAATCAACCAGATGACTTGAGGTATCGAAGATGCTCTGTTGGAGTGTGAATCTGATTTCAGGTGCACTGCCTGGTGGAGCATGGAGCGGTGCTGGAGCGGTCAGACAACGGCGGTACCAGAGGTTCGGACCGACCTGCGGGCTGCCAGAACCCGGCTCTGGTTGCTTCACTGCTTAAGAAAGGATCCAAAACAAGTAAAAACACAACGAGTAGCAGAACGCACCAGCAATAAATCCTACATGCAGGAATTTTATCGTTTTAATAACTGAACGTTTTATCAGGTTGTTAAAACTGAATCTTCTTCTTAAGCTGACGGCATTTTCACATTACACCGCAAAGACAAATTTTTGCCATTTTTTTTATCTAGTTCCCAGTGCAAATATCTGGAAAATACTTGAAATAAGACAAAACTAACTTACACTTTTCAGCACAATGTAGGAGCTTGTTTTAAGTTGATAATTCCTCAATAGTGATGAAAAAGTAAGAGCAATAACTAATACTAGTGGAACAAGACATTTTAACTTATAAAGTGGGAAAAATGTCTTGTTCCAAATGGACAACAGAATTTAAAGTGCCATCAGCCAGTGCAACATGCACTCACAAAAAAAAGCTAAAATCTGCTAAAAAGACATACATACATTAATATATGTAGTACATGTACAGGCATACGCTATGATCCATAATTAAGGAATTAATGACTTAAAACAAGTTCCTATATTGTGCTAAAAAGTGATATGCAACTTAGTTTTGTCTTATTTCAAGTGTATTAAAGATATTTGCACTGGAAACCAGACCAAAATATTTGGTGAGATTATGTGTTTTTGCAGTGTAGTTTTTGCCATATCCTGACCAATAGATGATTTAGACTTGTTTTCCTTTAGCATCTCTGTGCAGCTTATTGCTACATTTTCATCTTATCCACTCAAAATTCCTTCTCACCTCTTCTCCTTTTTTTTGATCCTTCTTTTCTCTCCATCGCAAACGACGAAGGCTACAAAACCGCTCCCCACGATCGATCAGGTACATGATTTATCAAACGCAAACGCGACGTGGTGAGCCGGATTGCGTGGAGATAAACGTTTGTACGCCTCCATCAGGTCACGCTACGTGGGCCATGGCTTCCTCCAAACCTGACATTCTCCTCATCCTGCTGCAGAAGCTGATGGAGGAAGGAAACATACTATACAAGGTAACTTTCCTCCAGGGTTTGTTGTGAAGAATCTCTGGAATATAAAGCTCCAAGCCTGATCCTGGCGATCCTTTGTGTTTCTCAGAAGGGGCGCATGAAGGAAGCCGGCCAGCGCTACCAGTACGCTCTGAGGAAGCTCCCTCGCGAGGGCCAAGGAGACGAGCTGAAAGGACTCAAAGACCTGCGAGTCTCTCTCTATCTGAACCTCTCGCGCTGCCGCAGAAAAACCAACGTGAGGTCCTAAAAAAGCCGTATCACTCATGCACTATTTAACACCAGCAGGTTTATTAGATGCTGAGGGAAGGGAAAGAAGGACGGCTGACCAATTCAGGGGGATGCTTTCCTTCGGATGTATAATTTATCTCTCTAAACATAAAAAGCTACTAGTGCGGCACCCTGCAGAAATATTGCTCCTTTTCAGACCTAATTCGATGTCTCTCTGGTACGATAAACAGAGAGAAAGACCCGGAAGCAGGTGGAAGCATAATGTGCGTGCTGTTAGCGTGGAGACGGATGTGCGTGGCCTGCAGCCAGGTTTAGAAACCACCCTGGTGATGACAGACGTCCTAACAGACTGTGTAAAAATGCCATCCTTAGGGTCACTGCGGCCAATGAATAATGGAGCAAATAATGTGATGTGATAAGGTCACTCTCTCCGACCGACAGGAGCGCTCTCCCTTTCTGTGCGTTTCGACATGGCGGCGTATTTACAGCGCGCCGGCTGAATCCTCGTCGTTGTAACTCAAATGTTTTTTGGCTTTAAGAGCCAACGAGGGAGAGTGTACATGATACCGTCATTAAACATTCATCAGCGATTATCAGAATTCAGCGCCGTCGTTTCGACCTCTTTTCCAAGGACAAATTCACATTGTGTCGGTGCCATTAAATATTCACCTGGGAGGGATGAGAGGAGCAGAAGAAACCTGCAGGAAAACAAGCAGCAGCTCTCAGCCTGTTTCGCTCGCTCCCCTTCTCGTCAATAAAAATGATGGCGGCTTGAGCATGGCGTCAGACTGTGCTGTGAAAACGTATTAGCGGCGTTACATATCTCTTTTGTTTCTTTTTTCTTCAGCTAATAACCTGAATTATTACAAAATGTGGGTTCCTCTGAGTGAATATACACTCTGTGCGCCTTGTTAAAACATAATTAATGGCAATTAACCACATTTTAATCAGAAGATCAAAGATGGCGTCCATGAGAGAAAAGGAAATCCACTGTTGGCCAAAAGGAAAACGAAGACCTGTCAATAACCTGACATTTAGCAAAATGTTCTGAAGACTGAGGGGACAAACATAGAACCTTTTGGAAGGCGTACAAGATCTGGCATAAAACTAACATTTCAGAAAAAAGAACATCGCATCCAGAACCAAACATGATGGTGGCAGTGTGGTGGTTCAAGATATGGACAACATATCAAAATTAAAGCTGCAGTACGTAACGTTTACAAAAATAATTCCTCCCAGTGCTTTTATTGCCATCTGAAGAAATGCAATGCTCTCGGTCAAAAACAACCAATCAGAGCCAGGAGGAAGGTCTTAGCGCTGTCAGTCATGCTTGTGTACATGCTGCTAAATGTGGTAATGATGGAGAAATAATTTACTGTTACAGGAAAAACTATTTAATCACCATCATCTGTGGCCATGCTAACTCCTCCTGGCCCTGATTGGTTACTTCTGACCAAGTGGCTTATTTCTGCAGAGAGCAATAGGATCACAAGAAGGTGGCAGAGGAACTTGATTGTTTTTTGTTTTTTTTCACCGATTATCTGTCTCATACTAAACTGTCACCTGGAGACAATTTAAACAAATATGTAAAAAAAAAGTATATATTTTTTTTTACTTAAAGTTACATAGTGCAGTTTTAAGAAGCCAATAAATTCTGCTCACTGCCAGAAAAACATGAAAATGAATATTTGATCAATATCTCCCCTTATAACAAATCTCAGATTTTAGAGTGGCCTAGTCAAAGTGGGCACCTAAATCTAAATGATATGCCACAGCATATGTTTAGATTGTTTTGATTTTTCTCAGGCTTACCTTGGTCTGATACTACAACTTGTTTGATGATACATTTTCACAGCGGTGTAGCTAAAACGATGGTTCTTTGTGCAAAATGCAGGATTTTGGCATCGCAGAGGATTTTGCGACTAAAGCTCTGGAACTGAAACCCCGGTCTTATGAGGCTTATTACGCCCGAGCACGGGCCAAGAGGAGCAGCAGGTAAATCATACCGTTAAGTTTATTGTTATGTGAAATTAGAGCAATTCATGTGTAAATTCTCTGTGGCTCTGTAAAGTATTTTGCTTTAAAAAGTCTCTCTTGGTTCCCCGTCCTCTTCAGGCAGTTCGCTGCAGCGCTGGCAGACCTCCACGAAGCAGCACGACTCTGCCCGTCCAACCGGGAGATCCGCCGCCTGCTGGTGCGAGTAGAGGAGGAATGCAAACATCATCAGAAGCTACTCGGCAACAACGCAGCGCTGGGCTACAACAGGGACCCCCACGCCCACCATCACCAACCCCCAGAGGAGGAAGCAGACGTCTATTCGCAGGGAAGCCTGGAGAGGCCGATCCCAGTGGAGCAGCTCGATCCGGAGAGGGAGGAGGACAGAGAGGAAGGGGACGAGGTGGGTCTCCACTGTGGGAAGAGTCCGGAGTTCTGGCCTCTGAATCCGTACGGTCCTAACCGGACGCTCCCCGGAGGCGTGACGTTTGGTTTGCCCGATCAATCTCCATGTTTCCCTCCTGACAACTTCATTCAGAACCAGCTGTTTGTGGACCCGTCTGAACCTGCCCACAGCATGAGCAGACAGACGCAGAGCAGCAGGACTCATCACAATTGCCACTCTCTGCAGTCGGGCAGCAGAGGCGCGGTCAGGCCCATGTCTCTCTGTGGCCCATCTAGCCCCCTACCAGGCAGGCACATCTCCACCTCCCTGAGGCCAGCGCCTCCCGGCGGGATAGACATCAGCTCCGGGTCAGCCAGCGAACACTCGCGACACAGTCCCACCGAGCATTACCACCCGCTGTCCCCCAACAGCTCATCCCCGCCCGGGCCTCTCCACATGTTCCAGCCGCGCTCCTCCAGCTTCTCCAGAGGCTCCGACAGATTGTCCGCCCACTCCGGCCCTCTGGACAGCCTCGCTCTGGCTTTGGGGTCTGGATTGGACGGCAGGAGGGATGGCGGTGGAGGAGGGGGGACGGCGGGCTCGAGGGGCTCCAGCTCCAGCCAGGCCTCCAGCGGGAACCTGTCGGACGGCGGAGGCAGACAGCAGGGGCCGGACCTGGCCCCGTGTCCCATCAAGAGCAGCGGCAGCTTCAAGGCCAAGCCAGAGCTGAAGCCCCGGCCCTTCATGGGGGTCATGGACAAGGCGGTGCGCGTCCACAGCCAGCAGAGCTCCAGCATGAGCCGACAGGGCCCGGGAGGCGCAGAGAGCTTCAGCATGTCCGTCATGGAGTTCCAGGGGCTGAGCAGCGAGTTCAAACGCGCCTCCTTCCAGGAGCAGCTCTCCAGCAGCCAGCTGCAGGCCCGGGAGTTCGGAGAGCGAACCAGTCAAAGAGAGAGCAGAGGCGCCGCGTCCTCCCAGCTACTCTTCCCCGAGGGCCGGCACAGACAGGCGAGCCTCACGAGGGACAACCCGGCTCTGCACATGGCTCCCATTAAACCCAAACGCTCGTTTATAGAGTCCAACGTCTGAGTGGGGTTCTTCAGAGCACAGTTGTGCTTGAGTCACCGCATAAGGTAGCAAGGAGACTGATCTGAGAGCAGCTCCCTTCCCTGAGCCTGTTTTTGTAGATTTCTGCTGCTGCACTGCATATACAATCTAGAACCAGAACCAGAACTCAGGCTACGATGCTTTTGCTTACACGTATACAGCCACACTAGTGTATTCATGGAAACCAGACATACCTTAAGTAGAGATTTAAAACAGAGAATGGAGTATGTTGTGTCAACTTTTAGCAAATTATACGAAATAAATAAGCCAGAGGAAGCTTTGTGCACGAATAGACGAAAACCTCACGCTGTTAGCTGCAGGTTATGACCATTTCTATTGTCAAGTGTCTTTTAAAAAACATCTATATTTGTACGGCGTACACGACCTTTGCAGATAATATATTTCCTTGTAGGTGATTTATCTGTCAGCACTGCAGGCTTCAACAGAGATTACTTTGTGGACTTTAAGATTCTCTTCCTTGGTACATTTGATAAGAAATGGCACTGTAAATGACATTGTCGGAAAGCTCTTGTCATAACTGGACAATACTGCATCGATATTCACAGTCTATAGTATGTTATTTATTTTTACATAGCAGAGAACATATTTAGATCGAGTGTTTATGAGTTTAAAAGGATGCAAAGAGAGAAATCACAGAATGTAGGACAGATAAACCTTAAGAGACTTATTACATTGCATTATGTTCATAGTTGTCATATACCCTTTGCAGAGTTTACTATGATATACACAGTGTTGCCACATTATAACTGTGGTATAATAAAAAAATATATATATTAACGAAGGACTGTATTTCTATATCTGCTTCTTTCACAGTAAAATTCAAAAACATTGATTGAGCGCTGACATGCATATGAATGGAAAAACTGTTGTCCGTCTTCACATTAAAGTAAAACGACACCGACTGCTTTAATTAAACTTTATACATTGCCGCATATAAATGTCACACAGTTTTAATGACTGTAATTGATTTATTACCAGTTGGATGTTGACAGATGTTCCTGAGAAGTAAAGCTTAAAGTGTTTTGGCCGGTGTTGTCGCTACCCGCATGTGGTGCCAAGAAACGACATCGCAACAACAGACCCTGCACTGAAATGAACAAATATTGTAAACTAAAAGCTTTTTCTGTAAAAAAAAAAAAAAAAAAAAAACTCTTACCAGATTTTAAACGTGTCTTAGCAAATTAATATACATCTATTAAGCAAAAAATATTTTTTATACGTCTTTATTAAAGGTACCAATACATATGGCACTGTAACTTTAATCATCCTCTTTACAGATTTTGAGTGCAAGTCAATAATATAAGAGGCCAGAAAGGCTCCAAAATATGCACCAAGTGGTGATCAGCGGTATTTCAGGTAAAGGTCTCATTTCTGAAAATGAACATATTTATCTTTAATGCAGAATTTCTGGAAATAAATAACAAAAAGAGTTTAGGTGAAGAATAACATCACCGTGTTCTCCGACAATAGATTCTCACGGCTCGGGCTGATTAATATTAAGACTTGAGGAAATATTCATAATGCCGATATATCCCATGCTGATATAAGGCAGGCAGGTGGCAACAGATGTTCAGTTTTACCAGCTTTGACTTTCTGACTTTCCAGAACACATTCTAGTACTTTATGATCTAACATCATCATATCACCCTCCTCCAATTTGTTCTGACATAATTGTGAACCCACTTATAAAGTAAATATAAACATAACTGTGGAACTTGAATAAAAATCAACTAATGAAAACATTTCTTTTTTTGTGACTTTTTAAACGGATTATTCCACATTTATTATATTTTTAGCAACACATTGTCAACAGTGGTGACAAACAGATCTTAGTCTCTGCTGTGTTGCAGCTGCCAGCCTCCGATGTTAAGAATCAGACAGATCTACGCTTAATCTTCATACTTACCTAATCCAGCTTTGCTCCTTCACAAAGAACCTCAGCATGAGAATAAATCAGAAGCAGATGCATCTTGTTTCTATCGACTTCAGAAGGAAACACGCCGACCAGGTCGGAGGACGCTACTGGCTGGTCTTCCAGCGGCCGATGGCCATCTTCAGGGCGTGGTTGGGTGTGAGGAGTGTTGTCAGCAGGGGAAGGTTGGTCATTGGGCTGGAACGGTTCTTGGTGTGGATCCAGTTCTCTATTGCCTCCCTTTCGTACGAGTAGCCGTCTGTTGGAGCAGGTAGGGTCGGTGAAAACATGATTTAAGTGTCTTGTAATATGCAACTTTTTGTAGTATGCCAACACAAAGTGGTGCATTATTGTGAAGTCTTTTTTTTTTTTTTTACAAATAAAAACCTGCAAAATTTTGCCCTTTTTCCTTCCCAGTCTCTAGTCTATTGCAGCCTCTAAGCAGTTCTCCTTCAGGATGGCCAGGATCCGGAAGGAAGGGAAACTCTTCCCAATGGTTTGCAGCAAACCGAGGAGGGACATTCTTCAACAATTGAGTAATCTTCCATGAAGGCCACATTTTTAGTCTGCACAACTTTGCCCTATCGACAGATTCCTCCACCTGAGCTTTGGATCACTGTAGCTACTCCAGAGTTACGGTGACCCTCGTTGCTGCTTCTCTCTGACTGCAACTGAAAGTCTGCCCAAGTCTTTCCCTTTCGGGATGATGGATTGAAAAGCAGTCTCTGTAATATCTAAAGCCTTAAATATTGATTTATTTCCTATATTGTGATGTTGTTTGTTTGCTAATGTTCTCTAACAAACCTCTGCGAGCAGCTGCGTTGATACTGATATGTTACTCAGATTAATATTAAGGTGACCTCCGAAGGCAATTGGAGGCAGTGCATTTTTCTTCAAATAAAAAGACTAAAAATACAAACCTCATTTTCACAATTTTTATTTATAATAAATCCTAAATGTAGACTATTATGCATTGATTTGCGTTGGTCTCCTACTTGAAATCCAAATAAAATGAATTTAGTTTTGTAGTAAGTTAGGCTAAATGTGAAAACTGTTGAAGCAGTGATGTTGACCCACCAGCTGCTATGACTGGTTCCCTCATAAGCTCTCTGGTGATTGGACACAGAAACTCATCAGGAACCCCTGAGCATATTGAACCACTTTTCAGCTCCTCCACTTTCCTCAGGAGTTTACCTCGCAGGCCGACAGACTCTAAACAAAACAGAAACACACACACACACACAAAAAAAAGATGAAAAAATATGTCACAGCAGAAAATGTGCTCTTGACCCAACACGTCCATGCACAATTAATATCACTGAGCGTCTTGAGCATTTGTCATTCCTGCGTTTATCAATTTTCACTCTTGAATGGCAAATGTGAGCGTGGGTGAGAGTGAACGCCGTGGGAGCAAACCACGTCTGTCCAGTTTAAACAGCAAACAGGCAGAAAAGCCTCAAGAAGAAAAAGTACAGAAGAGATTGGAGATAATTAACAGCTGAACACAAAACTGTTTTTTTGTTTGCTTTGACCTCCCTGACAAACCTACTGGTGCATTTTACCTTTTAGGAAGCAAAGCATGAATCGATTGATTCCCACCATTGGGGAAGAAAAAAACCACGACTCCTCCCTCTGTCTGTCTGTGTCTGTCTGTCATAGCAGTAGATAAAACACGGTGCCGCTCGGCACTGTTCTCCAAGTTAGCTCTGCTAAGAAGGTGGGATTCATGCTGTGTTGCTAAAAACAGATCAATGTGAACACAAGCTGTCACAGCGCTGATGCTGTGTAAACTGAGCAGTGATTGACAGTGACTGTGGGATGGATATGACGACATTTCGTGGCGTTACAGCAAATGTTCGCTGAGAACGACGTGACGAATGATGCCTTAGCTGGTAGACTGAAATCAACAACATAACACTCAGACTTCAGTCTTTGTGGCATCGCTTCACGAACACAGAAACAATAAACCAGCTAAACTATGCGATAGTAAATAAATTTTAAAAAAAAAGAATAATTCTAAACAAACACGGAAATAACCAAAAGGTGCTTAATGATATTAGGTGTAAAATCCACTTTATTACTTATGGGAAATTCTGCTTTGAGGATTGGGTTATGTAACCTACAAAGTGCACCAGATTAAAGCCAGAACTGACCAAGTCTTTAAAGCTGAGCGCTTTGGCGCTTCAGCCTAACATTATGTAATCTCGCCGAGTAAAACCCCGCGTAAACACTCATTCCTTCACCCGCACTCTAATCCACTGTACTGCCCTTTATCCGTGTGAATAGGTAAAAAGAAATCCTAATCCCTGCACATTTCCTTGTCAATTCTTACAAGAGATCAGTGCTTTAAAACATTTATTTTTCTTCTATCTGAGACAAAAAGATGAACATGAGAACTACAAGAGAGGGAGGAAGTGAACAAGTGGTGGTGCTCTCGCTGAGCAGAGTGTGACATTTGTCTTCCTCACCTATGCCCAGCTCTGACGCCAGCGTCTCCTTGGTGAGACTCAGCAGCTCTGTCCCATCTATGTTATTGGCCTTGAATTTGTCCACCAATCCCTGGAGCCCTTCCTCCACCAGCCACTCTGACACATCCCCCTCCGACCAATCGGCGACCAGCAGCTTCGATCGGCCTGCCGCGGCTTTTCCTGAGAGGGCGAGTCAAGGCGAGAGGGGGGTCAGCTGCTGATGGCTGCAGCACCTTTTAGGGAAAAACAAGACCAAATATTCCCTCCTACGTTTTAAGCTAAACAGATTTTCTTCTCTTTTTTTTTTTTGTTAATCTCTCACCTTCACAGGGTGTCTCCACAGACTATTCTTTAAGACAGAGAAAAACAAATGCAAAACTGAAAGCAAGAGACCTGCAAAGTACTTTTAAAGCAACCTGAGACTCTTGAGGCTGAGGTGTAATGAAGAGAGAGCATTCAAGCACACAACACCTGTGTCCCTCGCTGCCAGGTGGAGCTGGACTAAAATAAAAAAAATTTAAAAAATGGCACTACTACCATGTGAGACCAGTTTATTAAACCCAGATTTAAATAACAGGTTTTGATTTCACCAATTATTTTCTATTCTGAATAATCGCTAGGAGAGTAGCGGTAACAACAGCATGCTAATATTGAAGATAAAATGCAAAACTAACCAGGCAACGACTTCCCGCCTTTCCGCCGAACAGCATGAGAAGTAAAGGAGGGAAATATAACGTAAGATTACAGGGCAGTTTTTTATCATATTGTACTTATTTCATAAATAAATGAATATGCTACTCTTCATGGTGTGATTTTTGAGCCTTTGCTCTCTCCTCACCCCTGCATCCGTCCTCCAGCCGACAGATGTTTACGGTTTTATCCATGGATCCGGTGGCGATCAGTGGTGCTGTTGGATGGAAGGCGCATGCTGTCACATACCTGCAGCGAGAGTCAAGTACATGAATGATATGCAAAATTATGTTCTACAGAAAGCTGGATATGGAAAGCTTGTCCAAAGGGAGTAATTACCCCTTTTGTGGCCACTTCCTTTCCTAGCACACTTTTTCCTTCCACTCAACTCTCCACCTGTGACTTGTCACCTTCTTTGGAAATTACCTTTTGTGGCTTACCCTCTTTTTGGACAGCACTCTTAGGGTTCTTATATAATATTCTAATTCAAATCAGATATATATTTTTTTCTACTTAATTCATTATTAGAAAATGCTCTGTTTATTCACACTCATAACATTATATATTAAATCATCATGTGAAAACTTTATCTTGTATTTACTTAGATTATTTTTTTCTGATGATGTGAAACATTAAAATTAATTTAAAATTAAAAGCAAGTGAAAGATCAGAAGAAATCTGCAAAGGGGGAAATACTCTTTCCCAGCCACACACTGATTTCCCTTTCAATACCTGAAAGAAACACTTAAATCAAGACCCACAGTGCCTTTCCAGACAGTTCAGCATCCACTGATCAAAAATCAAAATTTCAGCTGATTTAAAGAGGCAAAGGCAGAGTTAATGAGGGAGAGCTCTCTAAAACCTAAGCTGGATTGCTGAGAAATGCTGATCCACAAAAGCTCCTTGGCTTCACACAGAAGCCGAGAGGAGAGCTTCGCTAAACCTCCAATCAAGACTCTGTCTGAATTTAAATCTAGAGTCAAATGAGTTTCCGGGAAGCCTTTTTTTTTTTTTGTCTAAAGTTTTTGATTAACTTCTTTTCCCCTTCTGTTATCTTCCTGCTTCTATTTTAGATACTGATTTTTTTTTCACTCCCCCAAAAGCACTTTCATTTGCCCCCACTGAAAGGAGCTCCATGCCTTTCAGACACAGGTGGCTGAATCGCTGTAAATGGCTTGTGTGATCATTCATCTGTGACTTATCTGTTAGTGTAGGGGGGAAGAGAGCGTGGTCCTACGCATTTAAAAATGGAGGGCAACGTTCAGAATCAGTGATGCAGCATCATATATGTATATATTTTTCAGTCTATTAAAATTGAAAGTTCCTTAAAGTATTACTAATTAAAAAAAAGAAAGAAAAATAATCCAAATGAACCTGAAAACTTCTGTGTCATTCTGGTCTTTTCTGTTAATGATGTATCACTAAAAAGGTAGAAATAATTAGTTTGCCATCTCATCACAGGTTAAGTTGTTTTTTTTTCTCCTGTAATTAAAAACTATAGTTTAAAAGTGCTTATAATGACCAAAATTAAACAACATTAAAATAAATAAATATTTACCTCTCATGATGGTTCAGTGTGTGAAGCAGAACGGCATTATTCTAAGAAAAAAAAAAAGCAGCAAAAACCCAACATGAGGAACATGGATTCAGGGATAAAAAGCAAACATCTGTCAGAGCGACGATGTGAGCAAGAGAAACTCACTGCATCATAGACCTTGACGCTTTTGTCCACTGAGCTGCAAGAAATAAAAATGAAAAATCTGTTCAGTTCCAAGACATGAATTCAAAACCCAAGTTATCCATTTTGAGGGAAAAAACCCCCGATCATTTGTCTCCCTCTAGTGGTTTTAAAGAAACACTGCAATTATAAATATGTAGAAGGTGGCCTACTTACTGTGCACGTTCAAGTAAACAGTCTACATAAATCTATAGCTTGATCATAAATAGATCAAAAGACGAAGCCTGACCTATTAAACATCAGATAGTGATTTAAAATTACATTAAGCACATGGCAACAGAGTTTCTCATGAGAATGAGAATGGTTAGAGCTTCACTAGCAAAAGGAACCTAGTGGTGGTCTCTGTGTAGAGCATTTGTACACAGTTTTACACATCCTTTTACGAGCATAAAGGATGCTTTATGAAGATAATAAAAAGAGAGAATGAAAGAATGAAACGCCTTTCTTATTTCTTCTTCAAGCTAGACTCTTACCCAGACACAAGCATTTGCCCATCAGAGGAGTACGCACAGCAGAAGACCGGAGCCGTCTGGCCGGTTAGTGTGTGTAGGAGCACCATGTCAAAGCCTGCAAGGTAAAGCAACAAGTGTGGTTCTGCACAGGTTTAAATATCACTAATAAGTGAAGAAACCTAATTCCAGTGGGTGGAGTGTTGTTTGTAATTCTAAGGAGAATGGCACGGATTTGTGTAAAATCAAACTTTATGTTTGTTTTGTTTGTATGTCCTCATAATGTGGTGGTGATTTGTCACAGATTAAGTTTAGCACTTTTGAGGATACTGGTCATTAATATTCAGCCTCAAGGGCTAATCAATATATTAGATTAGTCTAACCACAACGGCAACTTTCTTACTCAACAGTCGGCTAATTGATTGCTGTCTTTCGGCACTCTCATTTTTTTTCTCTTGAGATTTTCCCTTGAGATTACACAGATGGACACAGTAACTGGTGTTTTTATAGTTTGCTATTATGATCCACACGTTGTTCTGCTGTTGGAGGAAGGATTTGCCACACAGTTGACCTAAATACATTTGTACCTCCAGAGGTGAACTTGTTAATAACCCAGATCTTCAGGTGACAGTCTTGTCCGCAAGACGCCAAATGAAACTGCACAACTTGGTTGCCTAAAAAAACCCAAATAAAATTAATTCAAAGACCATTCTCAGAGAACCTTTAAAAGTATTGCCTTTCTATTTCCACTAATCTCTTAATTTCTGAGAGGTGATTTTAAAAGAAGCCCTATTTATAGTAGTGGACTGTGAGCTTTATATAAATCCACAACTAGAGTTCTGACCGCTGAGGATGCTGGGAGCGAAGCTGCAGCAGGACACCCCCAGGTCGTGGGCGTCCTTCTTTGCGAGGAGTTGGTTTAAGTGCAGATCCCACAGACGCAGATCTCCATAGGTGGAGCCCGTCATGAACATCTGACTGCAAGGGCTGAAGGAGCAAGCTACCATTGTTGTGTCTCTCACTCCTCCAGTCCTTTATAAAACATAAAAGAAAAAAAAAAACAACAACAGCTGAACAAACAGTTTGCTTTTCATCACTGTTCAGAGTCAAACCGATCTGGTGCCGACAACATGAGCAAATATTGTCACAGCACTGCTCCATGTGGTGCAGGGAGAGCTGTTTGCACTGACTTTGTGGTTCATTTTATGAAGCAATTTTATTATTATGCTGTATATGAATATAAACAGAATAGCTGTGTATTTAACTAAAGTATGAAAAAGCAGCTCTTAGTCTAAACAAAATTCTAAAAATTTGCTGAAAACATTAATTTTCTATTAGAAAATAGATAAAACAGTATCTGTATTTTTGCATCACTAACAATAGTAACAAATTTGCTTCCATGTTATTCAGTAACTGAACCACGATTTTTAGCTCCCAGGAAACACAAATCTTCACTTTACCTGGACAGCCTCTTAGAGTGGAAATCCCAGAGAGCCAAAGTGCCATCAGACGCGCCTGAAACCAGGTGGGCCGCGTTGGGAGACAGCGCACAGATCCGAACAGCGCTGCGGCCAGGATGCTCCAGGACGGCCTCGATGTCCCCCGTGACCATGGACCACACCACCGTTGTCGCATCTGTGGAGCAGGAGACGAGGAACTGGCCGCAGGGGCTGAAGCAACAGCAGTGGACACTGTAGCTGTGTCCCTTCAGAGGTGAGAAAGGCAGCTCGGAGAAGTCTTCAGCATTGTATATCCTGAGGGTTTTGTCCCCGGAGCAGGTAGCCAACAGTTTGGCGGAGAAGGCACACCAGTTGATGTCGTCTTGATGGTCTCGTAAGGTGCAGACTACAGACGCCATCCGCAGAGCCAACGCTACAGTCTGGAGAACATTAGACCAAGAACAGAACCAGAATGAGGCCTTGAATAAGTTAAGCAAAGAATTTAACAAAGAAATCTGCACAAAATTATCCGTTTTTTTGAAACTGGTATCACAAGCATGACATTACTGACAGCTAAGCAAATAACCTTTACCTAGCCAGCTTCTATTATCTGCATGTACCCCAAATAATAAAATAACTTTTCTTTTGTTTATAAAATTCCAACCTTAGAAGGTCTACAAGCCTAAAAATCACCCAAATGATCATTTTCCATGAATTTAGATTAATCTAATCTAATCTAATCATTTAGTAGGACAGATAGTTTATTTTTGACGTGTCAGTACAAGGACAACTAAAGTAATCTAAGTACGAACAAATAGAAACCAGTATAAATCAATGTATTTATAAGCAAGTCACATTTCTTTTCAATAATGGAATAAAGATTAAGAAAAGTTTAGAAACAGCTCTCTTTTTTTCATATTGCCAGAATCGGAAAATTGTCAAATTCATATCCATACTTTTTAAGACTGTGTAGTCTTAAACTTCCTGGTTCCTACAGGAAGTTTAATAGATCTCGTCGTTTGCTCCTGATCAGACTCTTGACAACAGGACAGGATAGTCTGATGCCAACAACTGAGAGAAAGATAATAGATAATTATTTAGCCTGGAGGTATATTACCGCCAATATACCTCCAGGCTAAAAATGAATCCTGACAGCTTATCTCCCTTTTACGAAATGAAACAGAAATAAATGAAATAATAACCCAAAAGCTTTATCACCTTTTCTCTGCCAGGTCTCAATTAAATTAACTAACACACCAGAACAACTAGTTGTTGCTGCTATAGAAGCTAGCGGTTCTTCAGGTTTATGAAGCTACTTTCTGCCATTATGCGAAATATTAAGAAAATAAAAGCCAGCCTAAAAAAAGAGACTGCAGAAGAAAAAAGACTAGTCAGTAGACCGCGTCCTGCAGGGTCTGTTATTGTTTAACAAGAGCGAACATAAATCTACCTCGTCTCTGATATTCACTGTTTACTTCCTGTCTGTTCAGCTGACCGTGACGTCATTGCATCTCCCCGATGCTGCATTCGTTGTAGCTCGGAAATAGGAAGTCATAATCGAATATTCTAATTAATTAAAAAAAAAAAAGTTACCTTCAGTAATAGTGCTGATTATGGTAATATTAAAACCGATTTTCATTAAGCGTTTTAATTAATTTCAGTTATATTAAATACTATAATGCTTCGCTAATGCGCTAGTTTTTAAATTACATTTAGGTTGTGGTTGAAGAGGTGCTGCAGAATCCCACATAACTGGTCTGCGCAGACTTTCAAGAACCTGTGGAAGACTCCGTTTGGGCCTACAGACTTGTTGTAGTTCTCAGCATCTACCTCATCACATGAGGCTGGAAGGCGAGGAAGAAAACGGGACAGGGACATCTATGTCTCCTTTTGGGTGCTGACAAAAGCAGCATCACTTCCTCTTTTGAGACTTTCGAGGAACAGGTGAGCTCTGACATGCAGAATAGTGATTTGATGTTTCCATCTTTTCCGTGTATTTTAACCAATGCATTATCATCAGTAGATGCACTTTTCTACAGAATAAGAAAATTCTCAGGCCCGCCTTATCTTTGAATTTTTTTAAGAGATATAGAATTGCATATTTATTCTAATTTATCTTCTTCTTCACACCAAATAGAAATGCGACATAATAATAAATTGTCTTGTTTTCTGCATTAAGATTAAGAAAACCTCCCCTACTTGTAAAACTGCTAATGTAATTCTATCACTCTGCAAAACAAGAAGCTAGGTCATAGTGGACATTAAAGTACCTACAATATGAATTAATATTTTACTTAAAGTATTTTCCTAATATTTTGATGTAAAATCATTTAACTAAAGAATACATTTTATTAGTAATCATTGACATACTAAAAGTAAACATTTGTAAAACTGGTCTTGTCTATGATGTTTACAATGAAAGCGTTTTGTATACATTATGTATTATATTGTGAAGTTCATATTTTATTTTGCCACTCATGTTTACTCTTATTTTCTTAATTTTAAGGTTTAGAGTATAGAAAATATGTCATGCCTGTTTTTGGCAACAGTTTTGTCAATTTATTCCATCATGGGTTGCATCATACCCTTAGTTTAAGCAGCACACTCATACTGAGCTTTAATTTCTTCTTGGAAAGAGAATAAAGGTTATTAATCCGGTAATCCAAAACAGAAGCAGCAACTATGTGAAGTGGAAACTGAAATGAATCAAGTGTAAGACGCTTACGTTGAAAAACATCCTTTTAATAGGTCCGTGCCACACACTAGTGAAAAATAAAGCTCCTACAAAAGAATGATACTTTTATTCCACAATATCTTAAATAAAGTAACTTCAAGTACTTTCGACTTGGGTACAAAAAAATCTAGCTGCCTCCATCAGGCCACGACACACAGCAAGGTTCAACACAGTGGTTACAAATGGCCTTTAGGTCCTCTGTATTGTGGCAGATTCTGAGGAAATGCATCGTGGAAGCGAAACCGAATGCTTGTTGCTCCTTTGTTTCTCTGCTGAGGTGAGGAATGATTTCTGTGTTACTGTCCCACTTTGGAGGCCCTGTCAGATTCAAATCATATTAAAAAAATAATTGTCGTAAGAATGAAAACTGAAAAACAAAAAAAACAACAACATCCCCTACATGCCCCTGTTGGAAGGGTAGGCACTACCAAGATTAAGGATACCACAGTGTTTGCAGAGGATATGTATATACTGTACAAACAATATTTATGATAATGTTTTCATCACGTTCACTAAAATAGAATGCTACAATCATTCTAAGGCATAAACAATATCTTAATATTCTTAAACAATTTTTACACATCGTTGCAAACAAGACATAATATTGACATTAATAAACAGTATATACACACGGATCGCCGTTGTCGAACTGTTCCTCTGCTGCTCCTGTAAATAAACGCAGTTTTACAGTTTGAACAAATGAATACAGTTCTCTGATGCCCCAAAGCACTGAACAGTGTAAACAGTTTTTTTTTTCCTCTTTCTTTTCTTGGCTTTGTTTTGATATTTGGGAAAACAAAATTAAAACACAAAGACACATTCCTTTTTTTGTTGTTGTTGTGGTTTAAATTCAAAGCAGTTTAGATGATTCCTCCTTTTTCATAGAAAATGAAGTGGACCTTGATTCATAAATAATTATTACAAAATTAAATACATTCACTATAATACGATTAAATAACAAAAGACTATGTACAGGTAGTGGAAAGTATTCTAGCGGAGATACATCAGTGACATTTGAGGATTCATTCAGTGCAGTGTTCTGAGACAGGGAATGGTATTGCACTAGGACACCCCATTTCTCTGGGACTCTTTGGGGCTTTTATCCCTGTTGTAATAAATCCAGCGCACCTCATGTAACAATGTTTTTTTTTATTCTTTTTTTTTTGTATGGTGATATCTCTCTTAAGCACACAATGGATTCCTTATGAAGGAGCCGACTTTTTCTTCCATCCTGCAAAAAGCCACAAACTCCGTCAGAAAAAAAAAAGAAAGAAAATAAAACCTGGTGTTCCGTATGAAACGTTGAATGGGTTCACAAGGAGAGTCTGAACAGTTTAGTTTGTTTGCTTCAGAAGCTCAGTCCAGCGCTTCTCAAAAAACTTCCTCATGTTATGACCAGCTCGACCAATGTCCGAATTGTCTTCATTGAATTTTTCACAGTTATCAAAGACCAAGTTGACATCAATGATGAAAGTCTCCAGGTTTTGATACCTGAAATAAAGGAAAACAATCATTAAACATCATTCAAACACGGAATCAATAAAAAATTACAGACTATATGGATGAAAGTTTCTTCTATATCCTGTTTTCTTTTTCATAATGAAGACACTTAGCCATATTTATTTCATACTACAGAAACACCCTGTAAAAGCAGATAAAGCATTTTCTAAGTTGTTCCAGCAAGCTTCTTCCTGAAAAACTGGCTTTAAAATACATGGAAATCCCCCGCAGGTTTAAAGGAAGAAAAAGAACAAATAGAAGCGTTGGGAACTCACTGGCTGCTCACAAGCTTCTCACGTATAGTGGAGAAGTCCATCGGCTTTTTTATGACCTTCCTGTAGCCAGGGACCGATTTTAGGTTGACAGGCGTGAGAAAAGGCCATGCATCCTGATGCCGCTCCAACTCTGCGAGAAGTACTCTGTTGGGAACACAAACGCAAAGACAAGAATTGGTTTTGGTGAAGCAACAAGCTCTTGATTACAACAAAGAATGTGTGATGATTTTAGTTACTTTAAAGAACTATTCAACAAAAAAAAAAGAAAAGACAAGAGCGAACATGCCAAGGGCAGGTACCTGCATAATCCCAGGTCTCTGTTGTTGTCTCTTGCTGTCTTGGCTCGTTTCACATACACAGGGCTCTCCTGATTGGCTGGTATCAGAGCAGGTGAAGCCTCCTCTGTTTTTCTCTTCCTGCTGGTGTCTTTTGATCCTTTTCTGGGTGTGCTGCTGGCACTGACTGAATCCTCCTCTGATACCTCCCCGTTACCTGTCTGCTTCACATTCTTCTTGGACTCCCCGCTTTTTTTGCTGCTTCCTCCACTAGAAGCTACAGTTTTGGCTGGAGGCTTTTTGGTCTTTGGGGACGGACCACTTGCCTGTGAAATTGAACAGTTAATACACAAAATCTTAAAATTGTTGAGCCTTGAAGTTATGTTGAGCAACTCTATTTTCGAATTATAAACAATTACATGGCTTGGAAACTGTTGGAGATCACTGCATCTATTTTTAATATCATCGATGATACAGATCCTACAGAATCCTAAAAGTCAAAACTAAATGATATGAGCCTGATTATACTATTTACAGTGACATACCGTTGAAATGCAGGCTGGACAGTACCAGTCTCCTTCGGGGATGCTGGTGATCTTGGGTTTGTGACAGTAAGTGTGACACCCTTTGTCACAGCCGTCGCACAACAAAAGGAGGTCCTCATTGTCCCCCTTTTTGCACATCTGACAGTACTAAAAAGACAAACCCGTCCATTAAAACAAGAAAACTCTTCCTGAGGTTTGTCTATAATCTTTGGAGCATATTCTTACCACTTTCATGATAGACCTTTCCCAAGCGATAGACTTCTGTAGCTGCTGGATGCACATTGCCAACTGGGCGGCACTGCGGACCTCACTCAGAGCCTTCCTCCATACCTTCATACCGTGGGCTACCTCCTCCTCACCGCTAAGAGAGGACAGAAGGATGAGGATCAAAAATGCACAATGAAATAAGGATATATGGGTCTGTTTTCACACAAGCTGCTTGGTATCAGTTGAAAAAGTTGCCAGCAAGACAGCAGATCATTATGAGCTCTGGCTGTGCAGAGACAGGCATGAGGGTGTAAGGTGCTGGGGAGAGGTACACACCCATTCTGTCAGGTTAAAGGTACGCTCATGCAGAAAGTTTGAGGGTTTGTTAAATTCTGGAAGCCAAAGGTTTGCTCATAATCAAGGTTACAGAGTAACAACACCATGCAAATGATTGTAGGAAACAAAAGTCCAAACAACACTGAACAATGACAATGTGCAGGAAATGAAACTGAATGAAGCCCCTACCAACCTCCCCCCCAAAAAAAACAAAAAACTCCATGAGACCCAACAAAACCAGATGTACACAAATCTGACAAGCGACCACAAACATCTGCTGTTAAAGCAACCAAGACCCTCAGTTTTGGAGTGACATGGGAAACAAAAAGCACAGACAGAGAGAGGAAGGGGTCTTAGTGGGAGAGTGGGGAGCTTTGGTTGGAGAAATGACCTACCCTTCCCTGTCAGCACTAGAGGATGGGGCGGGGGCAGGGACAGTGACCGTACCCACATTATCCAGCCTGATCTGAATGGTGGTACCTAAGGGGCTCCTCAGGTACCTTCTCTCGATGTTGCGCTCCAGATCAGCCAGACGTGTCACTGCTATGTCCAGAGGGTTGTCCGGGTGACGCATCACCCCGCCCTTCTCTCCACGTTCCTCAAGATGCTCCTTGGAGTCCTTATCTCCTGCACCTCCTGATGCTGGTGTTGTCTTAGTGGGGGGCTTGTGCTCATAGTACACCAGATCCTCTCGCTCAGACTGAGGATCTGGGTAGGTCCAGCCCTGGATGGGATATAATTTGTTATGTCTTCTGACCAGACGGTGTTTAAACCTATTTTATTCTAATTTGGCCACACAACATGAAGAAGGATATCCAAAATTTACCTTGACTTGCAAGCTGGCTGCAGTCACTTTCCTCTCCAGCTCCTCAACCTGTTGCAGCACAGCAATGTCCATTTCCATGGCCTGTTCCTCCACACACCAGCCCCGCACTGACTCCACACTGACCTGGCTTTCCTCAAGCTCCCGGAGCTCAATCATGGCCACTAGAGGATTGACACAACAGATGTTACATACCCGCATACAAAAACAATTGCTAATGCAGCTATTTGGAACATTTACACAAGCAGGAAGACTTGTTGCATTACTCACCATCTTTGTGTTTGGTGCAAACCTGTGGGATTATCTCCAGGTATTTCTGCATCTGCCGCTGGAGGCCCCGCTCCCGGATTCCTCGACTGTGGAGAGCATCAACCAGTGCCCGCAGCTGTTCGATGTGAGACACCCGCCACCAACCTGTCAGCAGTTCTGAGACAACAAACACACGCAATCCCATTAATTGGAACACTATAGACATGCCTTTACATTCTTCATGTTACAACTTAGTAAAATTAACTATACAAAGCAGAAGTTGGTGTTTTGTTATCACCAACACGTCGTGGTCACTCACCTTCTGGAATGGGCCGAGGTGCAGGGTGGTCAAGGGACTTCGGCATCTCCAAGGCGGGAGAGGGCATAGAGGAGCTTTTCTCAATGCGAGGTATAGGTGACTCACTCTTACTAGAGACACTTGCTGTTGTGTTGCCCTCCAGGGAATGACCTGGCATGGGGCTGGGGCTACTGCACAGAGGTAAGCTGGGACTTATCACACCACTAGGCCAGTTTGCAAAAGAAACCCCAAGCAACGAGCCCCCTGACTTCAACTAAAAGAAAGAGACAAACAAACTCTTAGTAAAGCTAGAAATAAAACTTCAAGGCAGCCATTACGTTTTATTCTGGACATCAGCCTTACCTGCAGGGCAGATAAAGGGTAATTGAGGAGACCAGTTGGGTGATGCGGGCTAGCAGACGCAGAGGCGGCAGAAGGTGTGAGAGGTAGGGCAGGGGAAGGAGGTGGAGACCTAGGTCTGCCAGGTGTTGAAGACGCCTGAGGAGAGCCACGCGGCGCTCCTGGCGGAGTAGTGGTAAGAGAAGAGAGGTCACAAGGGTTGCGAGGAAGTAGACTGAACCAGTGCCCACTCCTCTCGGTCAGAACTCTGAGCAACTGGTCATTGGCTTGGAATAAGAGGTGTGGAGATGGCGCAGGAGAGGAAGTTGGAGGAGTGTTCCCTGGGCTTTCCTGTCGAACTGGCAGGCAGGGGAAAGATAAAGATGTTGAAGCTGGAGGAGGGATGTTTGTAGTGTCATTAGTGGTCACTAAGGAAGGAGTTAATGCTGCCGCCGGCTCTGGGGTAGTATGATTGGGGGAAGGTAATGTTTCTTTCTTGGAGGCATTAGGAATGTTCATGGGACTGCTGTCTTGTATTCCAAGTGGACTCTTTTTCTCTGCCTTTAGAGATTGTTTGGTAACGTCTTTTCCAGCGTTTCGGAGTGTGCACAGTTTGGAGATACAGCCGGCCTGCTGGTAGAACAGAGTCTGAGTGTTTTTCTTTCCCTTATGTTCCTGACCCTTGTCTTTTTGTTGTTCTAAGCTCGGTGTCCGAAGGTTCTGTCCATCGAGGCTGCTAGGTTTCTCCTTGTGCAGTTCAAACTCCTGGGGTTCCTCTTTTACCTTGACCTCTTCGGCTGCTCTTCTCCTCCTCTGCCGCTCCTCCTCCAGTTCCTCTGGGGCTGAGGAAAGAGTAACAGAGTATTTAGCGCAAATATTTTGAAACAACATACTTTCCAAATACCTGGAAGAGGATCAAATCATGAGTGCTTTGTGCTGCGTCTACCTTCTCCACTCTCCATAGCTTCAATGAAGACCCCTCCACAGTGTGGCAGAACCCAATACCGGCGCCGATACCGGTCCTGACCATACATCATGGAGCGCAGAGAATGAGATATCTCAAAGAGCTTTCTTCTGGTCTGATGATGTTGCTGCAAAAATATAAAGAAAACACATGATACTTTATGCTCTTTTTGTTTAACTTCAATATTTTGAGAACATCGAGCTAAATTATGCTGTTGTTCACATGATATTACAAATATATGACTATTCTCTCTCCCTTTTATTAAATAGGATCAACCACAGTGTTAGTTAAAAGTGGTAAAATTGCAAAACTTAGCAAAATTGACTGCTTTTCAGCAATATTTCAAACTACTTTTGCTGTTTTGAAAAAAAAATGCATTAAAGTATGTGAGAGTTTTGGTAATTCAGTCATAATAACAGACATGTTGAAGCTGTGAGCATGACTCAGAATGTTTACATAGTAAACACTAAACATGAATTCATTCATTTTAACCTGGGTGACCTGAATCTAGAACTCGTTCCTGTCTATGATAACCTGGCACAACAATGAATATAAAGCACTGAACAACATGCTAATGAGGTAATTCAATAGGCTAAATAATATCCCCATGCCAGCACACATATTAATAGAATACCTTTTTAAAATACATGCTAATATATTTTAAGACATCATAGCTAATGCATAGTGGGACTTGTTTCTCATTGTCTATTGTCTATCAAGATGTATTCAAAAACTAGAAGGAAATGTTCATGTTGACATGAAAATAAGCACTTCATAATCATGTATAGTAAGGCTATAAAATAACAAACAGCAGTAATAATTACTGCTTCTGTGCTTTATCTCTTTGTAATAGACTTCCCAGGAGAGTTGTTTAATCTCTGAGTTCTGCATGCAATCACACATTATTACCAACAGCCAAGCATGCATAATTTCTCTGTCTCCTTAAACATTTATGGTTACAGTGATTAGATTCGTCATACCACATACTCATTCTACAGAGGAGTGTACCTTAGCTAATTTCTCTATTTGCTTCTCAAGCTCCTCAATGCTGGTGGCCTGGTCGACTTCATCCTGATAGGAGGAGAAGAAAAAAACAGCAGATGTCTGTAAGTGATTAGAATGAGGTCAATTTTTATAACGAGCATTAAGTTGCATTCATTTTGGTTTTACCTCGTCAAAGGTCTCCATTTTTTTTACTTTTTTAATTTCCTCCTCCTCCTCGTCATCGTCATCTTCTGCCTGGTCATCGCTGTCATCATCGTCATCGTCGTCATCCTCACTGTCTCCACCAAGCTTCCTCTTGCGCTTGGCGGCAGAGGATGGAGTACCAACGGACTGGTTCTCTTCCACACCCATGCTGGCCTCCCTCTTCCCAGTTCGCTTGGCGTGAATGGTCTTCAGCCTATGTGGAGATCCACAACTTCAGCCAGACTGTTTATCAAAATTAAAAGATATGTTCTTAATACTGACATTTGAGGGAAACTTACTTCTTCAGTTTTCCTTCCATAATAATCTTGTCTTTCCTCATGTTAGCCATTTGATCCAGATTCTTGTCAATCTCACTGCAACAGGAAATGCATTACCATTAATTATACTTGTGCTTTTAATGAAAGTTGAGATTAACAGGCAGCTATAGAAAGGCAAAGAAAAAAAATAATGTAATAGCCTGTATCCCAGAGACCAAATTACTTGTACATTTTGTTTAAAAGCAGTGCAAATTACTACCCATTTCTGCAGTTACTTGTTTTCCACTGAATAAAAAAAGAATTACTGCTTGTAAAAAAAACTTCAAAATTAAGCAATATACAGCCCATACATACGTGTTGGATTTCTATTATCATGTTTCACTCAAGCAAAACCAGAGAGAGAAAAAATTTAATCATGCAGAAAACCTCAAAACCATCAGGTACTTTATAAGTAAAACTGAGAATATTTGCAAAAGTTAAGAGTTTTGAGTTTGTGTTTCTTCCCCTACCTGATAACGGCTTTACTGCAGGCCAGCTCATTAGCCAAGAACCCCAGAATGGAGGCCTTCTGGGCAGGAGTGTGAGCCTGGAAGGCTTTGGTCTTAAGACTGAGGGCCAAAGGAGCCAGGTCTGTGTTGGAACAATGAGCGCTCATGTACATTTGCAGCACCTCTGAGACATTATCCCTGTTGATCCCAACGTTGGTTAAGTGGTCCCCCAGCATGGTTTTTGTCTGATTGTGAAGGAGTTGATGAGAAAGACAAAAGAATTATGTCATCACTTTAACTTTTCAATTCAAGTTGATCAGAACTGTCAGCCTATTTGTCTATTTAGCAGTTTATTCACTAAGTAAAAATATGTTTTTATTTTTTTATTGTAATTCATCTGTAATTAAAGAAAAGCAAATCAACAGTTCAAACACATTAAGATTTGCATTACAATAACATTTTAAAATAGTATTTATTTTAATTAAAAATGTCAAATTTAAGCCTCTAATTATCAATATATCGCTGACAAAATTTCCATATGCCTGTACTATGCAGTAATTACAGGCAACACATAACTATTATGATAATCTAAGCCTCTTATAAAATCCCTCCTGATTCAAGTACAAATTCTTTACCTTTTGTCCAGGTGGCAAACCGGGATCACAGACTGCTAGAGAGAGCAGTTTAACCAGAAGGTCTTGAACTTGGCCCATGCTGTCCCCCACGTTGAGCAAGCCTTCCTGCAGCATTCCCAAGGTGGGAACATCTGCGTTCAAATCAAGTCCTAAAACTTTTCCAAAGCCTCTCAAGAACTGCATGAGCATCAGGCAATCTGACACTGCCCGTCCAGGGAGGATGAGGCCAGGGATGCGGGAGAAATCTGGGAGAGGCTGGACACAGAAAAACAGGGAAAATTCAGATTGGTGCGTGCTGTTGCTTTTTGTTCACCTACTAAATCTAATGTCAACAACATAAAGCAGTGAGTAAGTCAATATGCAGGAAACACATTCCATATATTACCAAACAGTTAAATAGTTTGCTAATTGATTTCCAAAGCTAAAGTTTTTTTTTATTATTATGTAGAGTCCTTACAAACAGGGTCGTATATTTAAAATATTTAATTTCAGTAAGTTGTAGATGGTTATGGCTTTCACCCATGTGCAGAGTACATCTGTGTGTGCTCTGCACACTGACATCAGCTGCTGTCAGTATCTTGTAAATTTCCCCCAAATACTTGAATCCTCACACTGCAGTTATTTATTTGGTTATACCACTTTTTTCTATCCCACATTTTACTTCCACTTAACTTTTCATAAACTTTCTCATATACAGCATCCTGTAAACACCCTTTCTTTGTGACTAACGCTCATGGAAGGTATCAATGACTTATGCATTTTTGTTGTTGTTTTTATGTAATATTCTAATATTATTATATTCTGAATTGTGGATTTTTATAAGCTATCACCCATAATGATCAAAATGAACAAAAAAACACTCATCTGAAATATGTAGCTGTCTTGTAAAAGTCTTACTTTTTGAAATTAAATTACAGAATAATTAACTTCTCAATGGTGTACTAATGTATTAAGATGCAAATCAAAGCAGAGCAGAAGTTACGTCATCTGTGTGGACTTCACATGATAGTTACTTCCAGGGTACAGTTTCTATAGCTTTTGTTTTATTTTGCAGTTCCTCACTTTCACCACTTGGGGGAACACATGTCTAAAAATTCACAATCATATGATCTTAACACTGACCCGAGAAAGTGTTCCACTAACTCAGCTCTCACAACAAGTCTTTTGCTCCCAGTACATCATCAGTATTATCGCTAATGCGAGTAATAACAGTGTTTATAACAGAAAGAGCACTAACCTTATGGTCAGAAAGACACATGTCTTCATTTGGCTTTTTCAGCTCCCTCGCTATTTCCAGCTCTAGTCGCCGTTGCTCCAGTTTGCGCTCTTTGTTCAAGCGCTTCTCATCTCTTTTCTCCTGCCGCAAGCGTTCACGCTCCTAGAGAGTCCAAAATTTGAGGGAGCATTAGGGAAGTGAAGCAAGTGTGTGTATGTGTGCTTGTGTGTAAAAACAGACAAGGGGCTTTACATGACTTTGCTGAGCAGTGTTAGAATTCAGCCCTAATACTGCTGTGCATTCAGAGGAAAAGTGCTTGAGGGCCAGAATCCTTTAACTCAGTATGAGAGTAGGGGGGAAAAAAGGAGGATAAGTGTGCAACGGAAGGAGAGAAAGCAGGAATTCATGGAGAGCATAATGACTTTGCCCCTTTTTATGGCAGTGGCCATGTGGTTGTGTGTGTTTCTGAATTCGGGTCGTGTGCATGTGAACTACCTCTGCTTTCTTGCGAGCCTCAACAGCCTTCATCAGCATTACATGTTGCCTCCTCCTTTCCCTCTCCTAAAATGGTTTAAAAAAAAAAGTGGACGCATTAAGGTGCACGCACTGTACAAACAGCACTCAAGGTCGACTGAGTTGCTTATGTATTCATGTAAAACTGAATTCATTAGAGGCACCATACTCGAACAAACACAAAACAATGCTTCACGTGTATACACTTTTCACATGTATGGTGGAAGCATAAGTGAACAGTACGGTAGTACAATGACAACCAAAAAGCAACACATAGATGCGATACAAAGTAGATGTGATGACAGGCTCAGAAAAAAAAACAAAAAAAAAACAAAAGGAAAAAAGAAGCAGCTTGAATCGTTGACGGCGCCTCTAAACTAAAGCTGACACAACAAAAGCGAGAAAATGCTAGTTCCAACAAGTTGTCTGACGTGCCACACGGTCGTTGCAATCAAAACAACAGCAAAAAAAAATTACGCGAGTCAACGCTGATCTTTATTTTCAGCCTCATTCCAGTAATATTTGGTGAGGGAATGACAAAGAGGAACGGATAGTTAAAAAGCAGCAAAAAACAAAACAAAAAAAACCAGAGCAGTTCCACTTCAGTGGTTTTGGCAGCTGAAGTATTAGCACAAATGTGACTGCTGAGGATGAGACATCTGTGTTATTCTTTTGGTGCATGATACACCGCCTACTGCAAAAGGGCACAGGACTCACTGGTGACTGACTATCGTTTTATGTGATCTCTTTACGGTTTCCTGTTCCTTTGTATCAACTTGTCATTCCCTCTGTGATCTACCAGGAAGACACAATTGCTGCTATTAGTGTTTGCCAAAACCATCCCCAGCACTCAGACGCTAAAACAGGCTGTTTGTGAGGATTGGTTTATCATAGTCGTAAACAACCAAACAAATAAACAACTAGACACCACAAGTTCTGCTCTGCAGTAATAATTTTTCCCTTATTTGTTTTTTTTTTTTTTTTTTTTGTCAACAAATGTAAAACTTAAAAAAAAAACAACAGAAAAAGTTTAAAAGAGGTAATGAGACCCACACATCCTTTTAATCCTAAAAAAACCCCAAACTATATAGAGACTGTCACAAAAACAGGCTTTAAAGGTCAATATTATTTTATGGATCTCACTTTTTACCCACTCATTGAATTCTGAATGAAGTTATAAGTGGGGCGAGGCAATGATTTCCTCAGTCCTTTTAAATACAAATAGGCCAATCTTTAGATTCAGCTGCAACTGTGCATTATGAGTGAAAAAAAGGTCTACAAGCAGGAGAGCCAGGCCAAAATTAAACAAACTACTCAGAATCATATTTGTTGTCATGGTGGAATCAAATATGTTCTTATCCTTCTGTGAAATGGGTCAATTTTAACACTAAAGTTCAGACTGTGGGAGTATGTTCCTGGACGTGCCACCACCATGAAGACAAAATGACTCCCAGTAGCTGTTTTCATTCTTTGTGCAAAGTACAGGAACAGTGAATGACAGAGAGGCTGGCATGGGGCAGGTTAAAGTCCAGAACTCTATGGACTGCAGAACAGATGCACGGACGAACAGACACAAGCTCGATCTCTGGGCTGAAATCGTCAAGCACTCATGGGTAACACAGGCTACTCCGATACAACAGTTAGACGATGTGCGTGATGGATGGAAACTCCTCGAGCGCTCTCTCTCTCTCAGACAGTGAGTGTGGATTGCCGAGCAGTCTTTGCAATGCATTTTGAGTAGAAGGGGGAGGACGAGGAAGGGGGAGGGGGACAGAAGCTGCCTGGCCACCGTGACAGGGTCAGTTGTCCCTCAGGACGAGCAGATGGAGGCAGCATACTGACTCTTTTTCTCTTTTGTTGGTTTTGCTGGAAAGCCATGCAGAAGAATGTAGTATGACAGCAGCCAGTGCTACACTTAATGCATTGCTATGACAACCATAACACAACCAGTTACACGATGCAGGTGTTAGATGTACAAAAATAAACATACCCATACCATATCTAGTCTATGCCTCTCCAACTCCTGGCAGAGAGAGTTGGCAAAGTATTATGGAACAGAAGTAATCACCAATACCAATAAGCAAGGAGTTCAACAAAGAGAAATGCTGAAACAAGTCATTAAAAACACATGTTTTGAATCTCATTCATACTTCATATTCTCACACATCTATGTATTGTATTTAAATTTATACTCACACACACATTTAAGGATGTTTAAGGTCAAACAGACATGGGCTGGTTGATCAGTAGTTCAGTGGTCAAAACTGCTAATTTCAATCTTACATTTTAATGTTGTTTTGATAGGATGGACACATGGAGCATAAAGTGTTGCCCCTCCCCTACTTATTACTGCACACTGCCAGTCAAGTTGACTTAAAGAAAAATCCGGCTTACAAGAAAAACAGATTGAGCTGTTTGGAATTTGTTTTAGTCAACACAGACAGCAATGGTGTGAAAATAAAAAGAACATTCAATGCTTTGGTTCAAAACTACAATTTCCAAACTACAAGCAGTATGTCTGTCAAACCTCCCAAGATAACACCAATAACACCAACTTGTTACTTACAAAAAGCAGTAAAAAAAAAAAAGTATATTCTGTGCAATAAGGACTTGAAAAATACTTTTAAATTTGACCAGTGTCTTGTTTGTATTTTTTCAAAATGCCAAAAATAAATGACAATAAATTATTATAATTGTTGCTTTTCTTCTTCAAATTTAACCAGTTACAACATGATTTACATTTTTGTTCAAAGTTTCTGTGTAAACTGTGACAGGAGGGAAACTGTATTGTTTTTACTCAAGGTGACAATCTGATCCCAGCCCATGCTTAAGCTAAATACATTCTTACATAGTAATCATTTCACTTGAGAGCCTAAGAAAGTTGTAGTAAAAGCCTACCTGGTGTTTAAGAATCTCTGCCTGCTGCCTCCTCAACTCTTTCTCCTTGAAAACAGGAAAGAAATGACAAGGGGGGGATGGGGGAGGAGAAATTAATATGCTCCCCTCCTGTTAATATCATAGAAATGACTACAGACAGATGGGACTTTTGTTTATTTTAAATGCTGCTTTTCATTTGTTTGCTTTGTGCCTTTCAAGTAGTAAAGGCCCATTATACATTTTTAATTAACATAATCATCCTCATTCAGAAAATGTGCATAATGTATGCTTCTGGAAAACATACCTTTATGCGTTTCTCAGCCTCTAATATTTTGGCATTGGCAGCTTCTTCCTTCTTTTTCCGTTTGGCCTATGAATAAAGAATACAGTGACAGGAACACATCAATCAGTCTTGGTTGAGAGCTTTGTTGCACGTAAAGTGACTGTTTGCAGCTTTCTGGCTTGAGCAAAGATTTCCACGCTCCTGAATGCCAGTCAAATTTGTAAAACAGAGGGAATGAATAATGTATCTCTTTAACGTGTAATTGTGAAAATGTTGAAGCCTCCTGTTAAGTGTGGCTTGCCAACCGTGTCAACTCAAAATTGATTTAGTCCTGTTAAAACACTTTGAAGCTCATACAGAATAATTGTGTGCGTCTGCAGATGTGTGACGTGCGTGCAACTTGAAATATGTGTTTGCGTGTGGCAAACAGCACTTTTTTTTCTCCCCTTGACCCACTTATGCTAAACTGTTACTGTTGTCTGATAAAAAAAGACTTTTCTGTCCAATTTAAATAAGGTCTGAAGAGGCAGCAACATCCATTTTAATATTCAACACCCGTCAACCAAGACCAATTTAGCATTAGTTCCATGTGGAATTATGCCTAAGAAGACGCAACTCCCTCCAATGCATGCTGCTGTTCAGTAATGAGCTTTAGGAAGATTAAAACACTATAGACTTGGGGGCTCCAGCTATCCAGGAATGCTCTGCTTAATCAGAGGTGCTTGCTGGATCAGATTCTCTACCTCCAAAATTTGCTGCGCTCTCAGTTCTTTCTCCATCCGAATCTGCTGAATGCGCTTGATCTTTTCCTGCAAGAAAAAAAACAAAAAAACATAATCTCTTAATATTTTAGACAGTGGAAGACATCCACTTACAAAATCACTTTCCTACGACTCCATTTTTGCAAGAAAAAATATACAGTGAAGTTTGCAAGCAAAAGTAATAACAGCAATTGGAAAGTAGGAGTCAGTCACAAAAGTCAACATTTAGCCAAAGATTCAGTGCCGAAGGTTGTAAAGGAAGGAAAAACAGATATACATTTCATCAGCACACACCTGCTGCTTGAGGATCTTGATCTGTTCCTTCTGCTTTCTTCTCTCTTCTGCTGCCATGATGGCTGCAAAGAGACAAGGTGGTGTTTTATCACTGGCCAGAAAAATGATGAACACTACAATTTACATTTATGAGAATTCATAAGAACAAATGTGCTTGTGCTCAGATCAGAATGAACAATGTGAGCGTCTGAGCTTTTCACAGCAAGAAAGAGTGAACACAAACAATGCCTAAAAAGAACAAATATTTCATTAAAATGATCTGGTCGTGGAAAAATATACAAAGTGAAAATAAATGAGTTGGAGATCATTGTTCTACTAGTTTTTAAATAGGTTCAAATAGGTTGCTATGTTATCGTTTTTAAAAAACCAAAAGCATTCTTGTGAACAGCCAATTCATAATTTTGTACTCAGACATATTTAGTTTCAAACACTGAAATGTACTCATATGATGTTTTATGCTCCTGCCTTTATCCCTTTAAAAATGTTAAATTATGTAATCAAATTTCAGTTAAGTTCCTATATAAAGCTAAAATGAATAAATAATTAAAATAAACTAAGTCTCACTAAATCTCGGAATCCTCAAGATCAACACTTATGAACATAATAACAGTTTACCCATCAATCAACACCGCTGTTTACGTACTAAGGGGTGTGAGTTCTAATTTTTACCCCAAAAAATATACTTCACCCGACTTGTGATTATTATTATTTTTCTGGAGGTGGGAGGGATATTAAAAGACATTTGTCAGAATCATATTGGACAGGAATGAAAGGTCACTTATTGTAAGACATCTGAAAGTTAAACTGACTTGAACTGCATTTGAGCTCATCCCGGTATGAAGACCAAAAGCATTTACTTTACTCTACTGTTTGTTATTCTGTTGTTTTTTATTTTTATTTTTATTACTCTTATTTTGCACTGTCCACATTTTAAGAGATTAAATTTCCCACTTAAGGGTCAAAAAAAGGATCATCTTCAGTTTTCCAGGTTTAGGATTATAGAGTACACATGAGGTTTGGTAAGTTTACATACTTTTTTTTCTGGTTATTAGTGTTCAGAATACTACTTCAATTATTTATTTCAGGTCATTGACAATATGTGCAAAAATCAGTTGTATGTTTAATACGTGTATTAAGTTTTCAGAACAACTCAAACTAAACAGAGAAGTTTAAAAGTGACTGAAAGTGTGAGCTGATAATTAGATGATGGCATTAAGTTACTGGAAAAAACAGCCTAACAAAGAAATTTGTTTCTATGAAAAAGGCAATAAAAAACAAAGGCAGTCAACCATATTAAGTCATTTGTATTTGAGGTAATTTTCACATCAAATTAAAGAAGTGATGAAATAAACTTGAAATGTTAAAACGGTTGAAATGTGGTGATCCATTACACCAAACAGCTCTGGTTTCACTTTTCAATAAAAGTGGAGGCTAAGCAAACGATATTTCACTTTTTGAAATTCATTATCATGCATATCCAAATATATATATATAAAAAATCTATAAGCATAATGAACTAACAGCATGGTAGCAAAAAGATTAGAGTAGGGAGAAGATTAAAGCTTGCGCTTTAAAGATGAACATCGACACAAACAAAGGCTGTAAGAGCAGCATGAGCTCCCCAAAAGGTCCTGCCGGTATTCATACTGAATTCATTCAGATCAAAGTAGTTCGAAGTGACACTCTGACCAACTGAATAACCTGCACCAGCATGTTTACCGCTCTGTGCTACCTCACCTTGCTGTCTGCGAGCTTCTTTAGCTGCACGTGCCAGTGCCTGCTTTTCCAGTTTTCTCATCAGTTTCATCTGGGCAGCCTGTCGGGCAATTTCTGCACAAAGAACAAGGAAAGCACTATCAGTGGTAAACTTCAGGGGAGAATTCAACACTGCTGTAATATTCCACAGCGCTTTATGTCTTTCTTTATTCATGTTCCTGTGAATTGCTTCAAATTTGATCAGGAATTATCCAGTCATATTCAATGTATTAGAATATAATTAAAAAGTTCATTTATGTCAATAATGTTTCACCAAATGAAAGATATTACATCAGTTAATTACACACCGACACTTTTTAAAGCCTGCATTTCACTTAATTACTGTGATTTTTTGCTTACAGCTAATAAAAATACAACATTTAAGATCAGAATGTAACATCAGACTTATAAAAAACTACTTTAATACAAAAATATGGGCTTAATAAAAGGTATGTTTAATTCAGTAATCAAAGTAGAAGTAGGTTGTTTTTTCAAAAAGGCAGGTTTGTTTTTCTTCATTGGAAAAAAAGCATGAGCAGGATTCCAACTCTTATCCACATCCTTTGAAAACTAACTAATATCTATTTAAAAAAAAATAATAGAAATGCTGCTGATGCAGATAGAGAAACTGCTCCATCAACATCGGGGCTCATTTCCTGTTCTAACCTTGAGCTTCCAGCTTGCGCAGAAGTTTGACCTCACTGGGGCTGGGCCCTTCTGTTACGAGCTGATCGCCCACGTTAGGGGGCCGTCCCTTCCTCCGTCGACCAGCTTTGGTAACATCTCCCGCTAGCTGCCGCTCTGAGTTCGGAGGACGACCCCTGCGACCCTCCATGGCCAAAATTCGAGGAACAACCTCTTCTTCCTTCAACAGGCTCCACTGCAAACCCTGGAAAAACAAACAATGGGGAGGACAAAGTGAGCTTAAGCAGATAAATCCATTCTTTTAGTATTTAACATTGTTTAACACTGAAAATGGTTATATTACTAAGGACTAGCTGTTGCTTTTTATATATATATAAAATATTCTAATATACTTATAATTAAAACAAAAACTAAAAAACTATCACATTTGATGCCTTCTGTTTCCCATTCCTTCAGAAATGTACTAAGTAAATCTTTTTTTAAATTTATGCTTTTAATGACATACACACACACACACACACCCCCACACACCTATTTTCTTGTTTCACTCATTGCATCATAGACACAAAGTACTGCGCACAAAGTCTTTACCCACACCTTCTTTCTTTGTATTATGAATTCAAGAAGCATGACTTTTTTATGCTCTACTCAAGTAGCGTTGATCAATCATTGTGCAAGCTTTCTGCCAGGCTTTTAAAAACCTTTGAACAATAGCTGCTCTTTTACTTAGTTTTCATAAAAATGATTCAAGCCCAAAATTATTTATAGAAATAAATGAAAAATATTTTTTATACAACCAAGACAGTTGTTACCGACAGAAATGAGAAAAGGATAATTAAACACTGTAAGATAAGTATCAGTATCAAAAAATTAACATATCTCACACTTTTTATTTGGTTTTTAATTTAGATTTCAATTTAAAAATTGCATGTTGACATCTTTACTGATATTACAGCAAGGCCCTCATACCATCACCCTAATGTTTAGCTCCCTCCACAAATTTCCTATAAGATTCAAGTCTCCAAATAGTTAACTGTAAAAATTAAAGATTACTTTAAACCTAAACCGGGCAGGTGTATAAATAAGATAAATATTTGGTACAGTGTGACCTGTGTGGTCACACTGTACCAAATATTTATAGAGCTAAAATGGAATGTCTACATATAGTTTTGTGCATGTAGTTTCTTTTAGGAAAAATGTCCTACATGTTTACCTTTGCAACATTTTGTTGCTTTATAACTACAAACCTTGGTGTAACATGTTGGGATTTTATGTGATAAAATTTGGATTTTATTTTATTTTATACCTCCAACAAGAGGTAGCATAAAATTGTGAAGTGAAAGAGAAAAATAATAAATGGCTTTCACAATCTTCTACTAATGAAAGTCTGAAAAAATGTAGCACGGGTTTGTGTTCAGCCCTTGTGCTACTTTGTGCTGGTCTGTTATATAAGAACCAAATAAAATACACTAAGATTTGTGGCTAATATAACATAAAAATGTGTTGAAAGGGGTATGAATACATTCAAAAGTGTAGAGTATTTATTAAGTATCATTCCCTACAGCTTAAGTATGTTGCTGTATATGATATATATAGCAGTGGTAAGGGACTAAAAAATGTAACAACTTTCTAAAATTGGCCAAGTTTTCGGGTTGAAGTGAAAGTGAGCAGGAGAACACCAAGCTGGATCAAACAGTGACTACTGCCACTGGATGATTATAAGCTCTATTGACCCTGACCAGTGATGAGTTAATCAAAATTTTAAATACTGATTTTTATCTGATCAGTAAAAACAACATATGTAAACGTTACCAGGCTAAACTGATAACACTGTCTGGTGTAGACATTCTTACAGAGGCAAGAAGAATTTAACCCTTTTTAGTATTAGTGAGGTGTTGAAATATAAGAAGCTGTTTAAATGTAATCTATGTTTTCCTCAATATATCTGTGGTTTATTCCAGCTGTAAGGCAAGTCGGTCAGCAGACAACAGGAAGGCTGAATGAGTTATGGTAAAGTTGCGTTGTTCTATTCTTTTAAGCATTCAACTTCTGTCTGGGATGGAATGTGCTGCCAGTCTACTGGGAATCATACTAATTGCAAATATAAAATGTTAATAACACAATGTTTTACAGAATCTGCTTGTAGCGCATGGTGTGACAACTCCTCTGCTCCTAAAGCAAAATAACTAATGACTGAATAGCAGAAAGGTTCATTTAAAATATATATATTTTATATCTAAAGGAAAAGACTCAAATTAAGCCAATCATTCAGAGGACTTTAAACAATTAGAAGAAAGTCAGGATCATACAATACAAAATCAAAAAAAAAAAAAAAAAAGAAAAGAAAGAGGAGTGGATGAAGACTTTTTCACAGAACTGTAACATATCACTGATCACCTGTGGAAGTAATGTCAACTGATTATTACATTCTTCATGCATAGTGAGAAGCCTATGAACCTGGGCTACTGAGGGTTTAGGCTGATTCCTATCAGTGACAGTGACTGCTGCACGAAGCTTTGACGGCAGCTAGATGAAAAGATGAACAGGGATCAGGGACAGAGAGAGAGAGAGAGAGATGAAAGGCAGTCACCTGGGGTCCTTCTCTGGCTTCATAGAAGTCACCAACCCTTATCTTTGCACTGAAGCTAAAATTATCACGCGTGATGCCACTTATTCCATTTCTGGATAGATACTAAAGAAGAGAAAATAATAATGCCGTTGGTTTAGGCAAGGAGAAAAAAAAAAAACGAAATTAGCGACATTGAAAAGCATCTTGGAGGCACTAGACTGAAGGAAGACTACGGCAACAGTGCGTCTGTGCAGTGCTACTAATCATTATAAAAGCAAGGGGACAAAAAAAAGAGCAAAAGCTCTCAGGAGAGAAAAATGGATCTGACCTTGGGATGCACAATTCTGGCCCCTTTCTATTTATCTGTGGCATTGCTAGTCTTTTACTGCCTGCTGAATGACTAGAAGTGAGCGAATGTTACTGCATAGACATTTTTTTTGTCAGCACCATACTCTGAGGCAGTTTGGACGACTGCTATGCTTGAAATTTCAATGAAGCAAACACAGAAGACTAGACACAATTGAATACTGAGCAAATGGAGCAAAATTGTGCATCCCCCGAAACTAAGCATTAATCATTTCAGAGGCAGGGAGAGGTGAATAAATTGGCACAAGAAGTGAATCTAAGAGCACCGTCTCTCACTATTAGGGTTGTGGAAAGCGGGATGGGGGTGGGATTTGAGCTGAAGCAGAAGCAGAGGCAAAGTTCTCTAATACTGATACACAAACATTTCTGTGAGCAAGCTGAATTCCGAAATGAATTTAAACATAGTCCCTTAAATCAATGAAACATGCTGTCAGCATTATATGTCTTGTTATGAATCGTTTTTTCATTGGTTTGCCCACAAATTTGCTGGTGCATCACTAATGAGACTAAATGCGGCGCAGTGAGAGCAAGATACCTTCATCACATCTGGGTACTGTCTTAGTTTCTTGCCACAGGGAGCGTAGTAGGACACCTCACCCTGCGGGCGTCCACCCACCGACTTGAATCTTGTTTCTCTCCGCCACCTAGGAGTAAAAATAAAACAGGTGTTCATGCAGCTCGTTCTTCACACTGCACCGTGTATGAAAGCAGAACAATTTGAAGTGAGTACAAAACATATATTTCACTTATTTTCTGACTCTGAACTACTTGTACGTACCCCAACTCCAGAGGTACCATCAACTCCTTTTCATCCATCACCCTCTTCCTTTTCCCTAAACCTGTAGAGAGGTGGTGTGAACCGTCAGGGAAAATCCACATATGAAGACAAGCTGGACTTTTGTTTTTACCACCAGTACCAGCATTATATGACACATATAGCATTTCATCCAAATTTTACTACATGGGTATGTAAAAGCTAAATACTGAAACAGAAAGATATTTATGCAGAGGAGAAGATCAAGCAGTTGAGAACAAAAAGCGCAGGTGAAATACTGTAAATGTGTTGCTTCCTGGCTAGTTACACCTATGTCTTGTTTTATGTGATCTGCGTAATCTCTCTTTGAATGTGGCGGAAATAAACCTTGCTGTATTGCCAAGTAACTTGTCAGGACTCTTGGGCATGCCCCTACAGGATTTCAGAGCTGTGGTTGAGCCATGACAACAAACTGTCTCCTTCCTGTCTTGCAAAGAGGAACAAGCCCTCTTCATACTCACCTGATTATAAAGGGAGTGTATTTCCTTTTAGGCAGCACACTTGCATTCTTTATGCATTTGATAGTATGTACGGAGCTGTTGTGGGAGCTGTGAAAAGTATGACTGTACAGGGTTTTGTGCCCCATAAGGCCTTACGGTTAGGTTGAAAATAGCAAACAATATTCCAAAGGGAACAACTAGGCAACAGCTTTACACCCCTTGTTTACATAAAAATCTGGAAATTTTCCTTCAGTGTAAAGTCGCACTAAGGATCAATGGATCTCTCTAGAGTGAGGCTTTTTAAAGCTTTACTTTTTCTTAAAATCTTAGCATCCCTCTGTGTCACTTTAAAAACACAATCTGGACCTTCTATCATACAAAAAGCATGTTTCACCAAAATAGGATGAGAGGAATTTATTAACTTATTTTTTTCTTAAAAGGTAAATGGTGTTTATTTTCTTTAATTTTTTATAAAAACTTAAGTGTACTTCTGTATTATTCTATCCCACATAACTTAAATGGATTGCATATTACAGCCTTAAGGCAAAAATACAATTACATGAGGTAAAAAACTGCATGTAATAATTAGCTTGAAGGCTAATTAGTGTTTATTTTCATAAGCGTCTATTTTTTAACTAGAGGCTGCTTAGACATTTTTAAAAAAGGGTTTCTCAGCAGAAGTTATGAACAGTTAGTATCTTACTGATGTTAGGTACTCCTCATTATGTCTTCCTTTTAAACAATGCAAGTATACAAAAAGGTTTTTTGCCTAGAGGCTGACGGTAGATTGAGCAGGGCCCAGGTAAAAGAGGATTTCAAATCAACAAATCAAACAACAAAAATGTTACCATGTAAACTCTTTTCATAATATATAAAACTTTATTTTCTATAGATTGTTGTTTAATTAGAAAAGTGTTATTGTTGATGATCTTGTGTCAATGACTGTTCATATGAAAAGCCTAAGAAAATAAAATAATTATCCCCCAAAAACATTCCTATTAACTGCTTGAATGGTTTGGAATTATTGTAAGAGAGAGATCCACTTCGGCCTCTAGGAACAAAACAACTAATGGTGTGTCTACAGCAGAAAACATACCAACTCATCATAAACTCTGCACAAAACCCCTTCTAAAAAAATCTGAACTGTCCCTTCAAGTAAAAATGTTAAGACTGTTATCCCTCTACATTTTTGCTTGGAATTTCCTGGAGATACTTCTGTGACACTAAATAAACTTGAAGGTCAGCTTTTTGTCTGTCATGGGTTCCTTACATAAATACAAGTCAACTTCCTCAATACAAAACCCAGCTTTCTCACAAAACTCAAACAAGTGCTAAATATTATCACTAGATTAAAAACATACATGCAGCACCAGAATAAACATTTTGACGTGCTTCATCCTTTTAAATATATAGTTGTATGATGTTGACCACCAGTACCTTTAAATCAGTCCTCACAAACTCTCTCTAACAAGGCATTGTAAGTAACAAAATAAAAAACAATGCAAGGCTTTACCTAATGGAGAAGCTAGGGTGTAGGAAGACGAGCCTGCAGAGCTGTGGTAGGCCAAGGCACTGGAGCTGGTGGCAACAGAGGGACTCTTGATGACCTGTAGGTTGAGAGGGGAGCAGCTGGTGGCGGTGTGGTTGGTTGAGGTGTTCAGTAGCTCTGGACCTTTGGTAAGCCTGCGAGGAGTCATCTCTTTTTTGGATGATCCAGAGGGCAGCAGCTTTAACTCCTTCACTTTCTTTCCTGAAATGTCGCTGTCAGAGTTGCTGTCAGACTCTGGAAATGGAACATGAGAATCAACAAAAAGGAAATTAGTTAACCATTATAGAGCAGTGTTTTTCAACCACTGTGCCGCGGCACACTAGTGTGCCGTGGGTGATCATCAGGTGTGCTGTGGAAATTATCCAATTTCACCTAATTGGTCTAAAAAGATTTTTTGAAAATAAATTAATCATCTGCAAATAATATGCCATTTTCGAGTGTCTATGTTGTAGTAGTGACTAGTGGCGTAATCATGTAATTTCCTTATCACTAGATGGCAGTAGGTACATAGCATTGTACGTTAAAACAAGAGCAAAAGCTCCTCTTTCAGATAACACAATTTCCAGACGTATTGATGCCACTGTTCAGGTGTATTTTTGAAGTGGACATGTTAAGTGCACTTTGAAATAAGAAATATAAAATATGATCAAAAATACATTTTTGTGTTTATTTGATTCCTATTCAAGACACTTTGATAAGAATTACTATATATTTAATATATGCGACTATAGAGTATAATTTGTTTACATTTTGGTTGGTGGTGTGCCTCGTGATTCTTTCAATGAAAACAATGTACCTTCGCTCTAAAAAGGTTGAAAAACACTGCT
>CAEGAG010039476.1:0-10296 GCA_903067065.1 Brachyrhaphis terrabensis
TCTAAGAAAACCGTTCTGTTCTGATGAAAACCTTTCTGAGATACTCATTGTTATACTCTTCATATCTGTGTAAATGTATTTAAGATTCATCTCAATCATGATGACTTGATAAATTACAGACATATATTTAGTCTTCCTTTCTGATAAAAAAATATTGAGTCTTACTAATCATGTGAGTGAATATTACTACAGTAATTGAAGAGTTTCAGTCAGGTGTGAACATGCTGTAGGTATCAAGGGAACAGCATCAGACTGGCTTAAATCTTGTCTGTCTGACAGATACTGTGTGTTTATGTATTGATCAATCTTATTCACACTTGTGGGTTATCTGTGGAATACCATAAGGTTTTGTGCCTGGGCCAGTTCTTTTCACTATTCATATGAAAAAATAAATAAATAGAAAATATGTCCCAATGAGGCTTGTCTGTCAGATTAAAAGTGACAGACATCCTGCATAACAACCATTATGCAGGTATTAAACATACTTTTCATTAAGCCCACACTTTTGCTTTTAAAATATTTTTTTCACTGGTCTGGTGCCATATTTAAATTTTAAATATTTTAAAGATACATATAAATTCATTACTGAACATTACCTGCATATAAAGCCACACAAAGTTCTTCAGAATAGAGGTTTGAGGAGTAAGGTGATAACTAGTAAAACAACTTGGACATATGGAAGTCATGTCATGCCAAAGCTTGAGAGGATATCAGATGTTAGAAGATCTTAGGGAGTTTATGCCCTTTGAGAACCCAAAGTGGACATTTCTGCCCAGAAACAGGTGATTATTATGCTTCTAGAAGAGCCTTACCTGTGAGGGTGTTTGTTGAATGTCTGATATACATCCCAGGACCAGGCAAAGTCTGTACAATTCAGTCTAAGGAGAGAAAGCAAGGTGACGAGTAGGACGGACTTAAGCAACTACTCACCTTACTGGCTGTTGTGTTGTGTGTGTTTCCTTCAGCCCTTTGGCTGCTGCCATTTTGTCTTCATACGTATTGTGACAAGAAACCTAAACACAGCTATGAGGTGGGGGAGGGCCAGTGCAGTCACGCTTGACCTTTCTCTGTTTGCTGGTAAAGCAAGACTACTCTTCATATCTAATGATACAGAAACAGTCAAACATGACCTTTAAAGTTACAATGCTGTAGTGTGTCACCACATCGACCCAGTCTGCATCCTCAGTGTCCACCAGCACACACATGGATCGCTGGTTTCCACACTTACATGGCTCTTAAATCAAGACAAATGGGTCAGCACACTAAACATAATCAGTATGTAATTGACATTGATTTGCGAGATTAACCAGGGAAAGTGTGTGATGTGGGTAAGGAGGGAATAAGATAGGAAGACATTGAAACATATTGTGTGATGTATTCTTTGGTTTAGACAAACAATCTGAGGCTCAGTATCCACCTGTTCACTGTTAGAGAGACACCAAAGGGATTATTGAGATTTGCAGCTTCCAATTTTTAAATCTCCTGGACTACTTTGGCAATAAATAGATAAAATACCATGAAATTCCTTTCTGGAACCTCTTTAGCAGTTGCATTAACATAGATAACTAAAAAAAAAAAAAATTGTCCCATCTTGTTTTTCCTTGTTTGGTCAGACCTTTCTGTCATGGTGCAAGGACAAAGTGATGATCCAAATGGAAGAATGGATAGAAAACACAGATAGTGTGAAGGGGAAAAAAAATGAAAGGCTTTTACAGATAACAATGCTGATTAGGGAAAACCAAAGTAGATTATGGGCCTGATCTTTAAAAGGTTTGTGTGTATAAAAACATGGGTTTTTTATTTAATACCTAGTAAACAAGCTCATTTAATTTGGTAGTTAACAGCATGATAACATTCAGGAGGCTGCACATATATACAGCACAGTAATGATGAAAGTAGTGCAAAACAACACAGGCGATGGTGTCATTCAAAACAAATCAAAAAGTTTCCACTTCTTTTTTGTCTAGAATATTAAATATCTTTAGATTAGATAGATTTAATATCTTTTTGGAATAAGATCTATTACTTTAAAGATAATAGATCTTTAAAATATTTTTAAATTGAGAGAAAACAACCTTCTTAGGTTTCAGACTATGCAAAATTGCTCAGTTTCTTCTGGTTTAATATATATTGATCTTTATTTTTTTTATTGTCTTAGCTTTATGGAATAAATGCTTTTCTCCTCTTCTTTGTCTTGCACTGCCAGTCACATTGTTGTAAAGGATATGGACCGAGATGCTACATAGAAGTAGAGCTGTATTTTTCAACGAAAGATTATTTCAGAAATTTTACTAATGTAAGGGAGGCTACAGTGTGAGTCAAAAGTAAAGGTAGCGCAAAAGAGAGATGAAGGGAAGACAATATGAAATGGGGAGAGGGGGTGGAAAAAGGGGGAAGCTTTTAAAATAATTATCCTGCCAACAGAAGGATCATCCACAGAGAGTGAAAAGAAGTGCTGCTTCTGCAGATGAGGCCTGCAAGTCTGCACATAACACTCAAAGCCAGGTCAAACATAACTATTTATATGCAATATCCAAGACTGGGCTAATAGCACTACAAATTACCTTATGAATGTAGAGATATAAGAGATAGAAGAGACATCATTAAAATATTGTTATCGCAGCCATCAAACATTTTATCCAGCTGTTATTTGTGTTCTCTCATTAAACAGTGCTGCTACAAGTCTTCAGACTGACAGCTTGATTCTCCTCTCTATGGATCAAACCCAGATGAGAATGTAGGGGGATGGATGCATTACAAAGCTCTACTGTGACTCGGTTCTGATGGTTCTTGTTAAAGATTGGTTCAATAGATTAGGTCAGTGGTTGGAGTGGTGTGGAGAATTATCAGTTCTCCATGCTGAGTACTTGATGTATGAGGTTGCAGAAGAGTCAGTGAGTTGAATTCATGAATTCCATTTATTAATACCAAAATACAGCTGGTCCATTTCACATACCACCTTTAAGAGGTAGCATGTCAAAATGGCCTCCCAGAAGGGGTTATGATCTCCTTTGTTAGCCTCAACCTAAGCTACGCCCCAAAGAGAGCGTTCCCTAGCTCCTAGTATCCTATAATATTAACTTTGAGGGCATTTCCTAACATTTCATTTCTTTTAGCTTTAGCTCAGCAGCTAGCTAACAGAGATAGAAGGAAAACACAGAATTATTTATTCTCAACAGTGGCTCCAAATTCTGGTAGGCTGACCTGATTTGCACTTAATTCATCACATCATTTTGTGACAGTAGCCTAGTCATGTGACCATGTGGAGGAGGTTACTAAGACTTGTGAGGTGATCTATGTCCTTTAATGCCGAAGGGCAGTGTCTTCACATTAGCATACTTCGAATACATATTGATGTGTTTTTAAATTCTGGTAGAACTAACTTTATTAGTGTGCAATTGTGCTTTCAGCTATCAGCATAGAATCATAAGTTGTAAAGTACAGAGGGGAATATGGTGTGGATCTGTATTTATATAGTTGGTCTCAATCCCCCAATTTCAAGTAAAAGGAAATGTTATTTCTTCAGCGTGCCTGATAGTTTGGACATTTTGTAGGAAGAGTGAGGGGATGCCCGTCTTACATAACCACTGTAAATAAAGAAATGATGAGTGAGTTCGGTGTGTCTGATCTCAAGCTCATAGAAACATTTGGGTTAAATTCAAGAAGAGTTTTCTGGGAGGCTTCTGGAGGACTTCCTGGAATGTTTCTCTCAGGTTGCATTAGCCTTTTTTTTTTAAAACCTTCCCACCTGCACACATCAGTTACAGAATCAGAACACACATTTAACTTGTTTAGACCTTTCCCTGAAAAACGTCCAGCCTTTTTGTACAATTCTAAAGTTTAGAGGGACTGAGAATTCCCCTTCAGGGTTCTAACATGGATGAATGTGGTTTTGTATAAATGGGGTGCATATGAGAGTAATAAACATGCTCAGCGCGACAGCACCATACATTGTCTGATGAATGCATGTCTTTATTAGAAACCATTAATAAGGTAGGATTCTTCTCACTATCCCTTCTTCCACTAGACAATGTGTGTCAACATGACCAATTACCACCCTGATAAAACACACACGGCTCCATCTACTGCAACTCCAGGCTTGTGATAAATTACAGGGGATATTTATTTAGCTGCAGAGGAGCCATTAATCCCTTAATATATCTGATGCCCTGTGATCTCCACAGACAGATTCCAATTGCAGAATGGGCTGGTTTCAGGAGGTTAGGTTCTTTCAGTCTCATTTAATTTCCTCCAAACGTTTAAGATGTTGAATGTTGCAACAAAAATATCAAAGTCTATTGTCATACTATAGAAACATCATGAAGTTATTTATGCTTTTTATGCCAAACACACACACACACATATATATACACGTATATATATATAGGTACTCATCCCTTTGGAAGTTTTACCCTTTTTATTAGTTTATTTTTTTTTTTACAAATAAATCATGATTAACAAAATATGGCTTTTTTGGACAAAAAAAAAAAAACATATGGAAAAGTAATTTCTTCACAACAAATGACAAATAAGAATATGCAACATAAAATAAGTAATTGCATAATTATTCAACCCTTTCGAGAAGGAGATGCACATTTGACTTCAATGGAGTCTGTGTGGATAGGTTTCAATCTGGACACGACAATCCCCCCCCCCCAAGTTTATTTATGCTTTAAAGCATGGAAGCCCGTTTCCGCCACTTTGTTAAAAAATATAAATTATCTCAAAATAATTTTTTGAGATAATTTTTGGTTTTTTAACAGAGTGGCCAAAACGGGCTTCCATATTAAAGTGAGTTAGAAAGTAAAGGCAGTATAATCCTGACATAGTTAACAGTGTACCAATAGCTTGCAACCAAAATTGGGGTATAACACATTCAATCCCACAGACACATGAACGGGAAGTCAAAGTGACCATAATGTGGTAACACACAGAAACAGATGAATAAGAAAATTAGTACAGTACCTAAATCTATGTATGTATATCTCTCCCTCTGCCCGCACACAAATAAATACACACAACAACCACAAGGACAAACAAAAATAAAAAGTAAAAAAAAAAAAGGCCAGGTGCCAGGTGATACATCTTGTGAATATATCAGATTTATCAAAGTCAACAGAAAAGAAAAAGGATTAATGACAAAAAATAATAATCACCAGCATTGTATTTAACACATTTTCAGTCTGGAATATCAGGACAATTGATCTTTCTGAGAGTTCTTAACAAAGGGTTTTACCATCCTAAAAATTTTGTATAAGAGCCTCTCAAAGTAAATTAAACATTTTCAAGTTAAATGAATTACAGTGTATCTTAAAGCCAATGGACATATGATGGAGGTTGGGGAGATTTCCATTTCTTTATAATAACTCTGTGCCAAAAAAGCCAGGAAAGGTAAGGAAGATTTAAAAAAAAGAAAAAGAAAAAGGAAAACAGGATGAGGTGGAGAGACGCAACAAAGCAGTCAGGGTTTAGGCTTCAATAGCCTATGTGAGTACAACATGAGTAGTGGTGACATACATCCGTTTAAATTCATGGATCATTTCCAGTTGTCCCTTGCTCTATATAGTTTTTAGTCGTAACTGCAAGAGCTGTACCATGAAGCAGATGCAGAAGTTAAAATATCTGCAAGTGACTGGTACAACAACTGAGTTTTATTTTGTGTCCAGTGATTAGCAGGTACAACAGAGTGTTCAGATTTTTCCATCTTCCCGCTGATGAAGAGTTAAGGCGATCTGCTGGGAAAACTTAGCCATTAAAGCTCACACTTAGGTTTGTAACCAGCATTTCAAACCTGGAGATATTCAAAAGCCAGCGTCAGAAATTGGAAGACAGTGGTAATAAAGGGAGATGTAACTGCTTTGTTCAGGTGGAATAATTTCTCCCTTCGACGTCCATGACCAGGGATTTGTGAGAGAAGTCAACGTCAAATTGACTAATGGACTCCTAAGAAAATGCAATGAATAATGCCTGGCTGGATTGTACTGATTTGCTAGAAGTTTAAGTTGATTCCAACTACTTTCAAAATAATATTCTGATTTTAATATGCATTTTCTAAGCAGTAAAGATTTTAGTTTGTTCTATGCTCAGCAAGTTAAGTGTTGTTACACCTCTGAAGTATTTCCTGCAGTTTCCATTTATTGTGACACCAAACCGTGTTACCTAAATTAGACATTTAAATTCCTGAGATATAGTTAATTTATTTTCTAGCATAACTCTCAAAAAGAGTTTTTGAATGTTATTATTATTATTATTATTATGAACACTAATTTGTATTTTGTTTCCATGTTTGCATCATATTACCTGATGAATTTCTGAGCCATGCTTGGGCCCACTCTGCCATCCATGCTCAATGTTCAGCAGAGAGGAACGGCCATCGACTCCACTCCCTGAACCCTGCAGCCCATTGATGAGTTCTTCCTGTTCTTAAACTATCCTGCTCTTGGATCCAAGCAATGAGATCTTGCATCTTGCCCTTATGCTGTACATCTGTCCACAGTCAGCCAGATCATCACAGCATGGACCAACTTTTTAACTAATTACTTTAAAAAAAAAACAGGCAGAACTATAAGATACATTTTGGTATTTTACTGTAAAAACATTTTACGGTAAATTACTGGTAGGTGTGCTTGCCAGAACTTACCGTAGTAAATACATCCATAGCGAACAAGACTTTATGGTGTAATACTTTAGCATCCATCAATTTAACAGTTCAGAACAATAAACTGTAACTTTATTGCAATTTATTGTAATAACGTTGCGATAAACTGCAACTTTATTGCTCAAAGGAATGAGAAACTGTTTTTTTTTATGTGCACAAGGTACACCGTGATTTCAAGATTTAACAAGGAGTTTTGAGAATTTAATTTCTGTTTTGACAAGTTTATTCGGTGACAGTTAAGAGGTTAAAGGAAAATATTAAATATTAGCACTGATACCAAGCTTTCAGTTTACTTCCAAGTATGACTAAACCACTGAAATAAAAGCTTCTCCGTTTTAACTTGAATGCTTGAACATTTCACACTCAAAGTAATTTAAATGAATGAGTGAAGCTGCTTCTACTATTAACAGTAACTCTGAGTATATGAAGTCTTATGTAAACCATGGACAGGTTAAGGTTTGCCTTGCATGCAATTCCACACACTTTGGATGCTTTATCATCATAATACTTTTACAAATAAATTATGATCAACAACAACAAAAAATACCAAACAACTATTAATAAAGAGACCAAAAATAACAAAAACTAGGGATGGGACATCTGAAGCCAGGCTTTGATGGGACTTTTCCACTAAGCAAAAAGCTGGTAAAAAGCCCCTAGATACTCAACCTCTGGAAGGTTGCACAGCGGAAGAGTAAAATTCTGCACATATCTAAATATAAGGGATCAGAACCAACTAAATATCTGAGAAAAAGAAAGCTTTTTTTATTTTTTCAGAAAGTAAGTCAAAACACAAGAACTGTCTGCCTCAACAAGTACTGCACTCCCAAGACACTAAAACAGCAAATGTCCGTATTGTCAAATCAGTCCAAGACAAACCAGGGAAGTGGCAGGATAATAAAATAATGGGAGGTACCAGCGAGGGGTGAGAGGAGAAGAGGTGTTTAAGTACGAGTGGAGTGTATGCTGGAACTAAGGACCTGCGCTGATTAGCTAACGGGGTGGAGATGTGATGAAAGAGAACGGATGTCAGGCTGAGGAGGAAGAGAGAGAGGAAGTGACATAGGGGGGGTGAATATAACACTCAAAATAACTCGACATTAGAAACCTAATTGAACTAGAGTTAATAAACTACAGTCAGTAAGAAAGCCCTGAACTAAAGTTAAAACAGAAGCAAAGCTGATCTTAATAAGAAACACCGTAATAATGTAACTAGGATAAAATAACCAAAAGAACCCACTCTTTATTAAAAGAGCCCAGTTCTGTATGCAAACTTCAGAGTTTGAAGATATACATAAATAAATCACTGACATATTCTTTCCTAAGCCTAAAGTAAGAGAAGATTGGTCTTTTTTTTAACTTCAGAAAGTGAAAAAAAGGTGTGTAAAGTTTTGGTTTTAACTCTTTATGTACTTTTGATTGATTTTCAGTTTAGTCAGGTTTGCTTTTTAAGATTGTGTGGTGCTAACTGAATGATATACTGTTGGAAAACAATAATATTGCAGAACTTTTCTGAAGTTCTGAGTTTGTTCAGTTTTCTCTGTATTGTTGTGCATCCAAAATGATATTTAAAAATTGTTTGAAATGCTGTAAATGAAATAAGACCTGATCTCCAACACATACTATATACCCCTTTCTAGATCATTTTGTTGTTTTCTTCCATGTTTGGTGCTGCAGGCTTTGTACTGTAAAATCATGTAATATATTTGCAAAAATATTCATTCACTACCCAGGCTTAAGACATTGCCGTGTCAATGGGCAGCAATTTCTTGCTCAATCAAAATGGATTGTAGCAGATATACCACTTGAGCATTTCCTCTTTTGTTTTTACTTGTCTCCCAGGCTTTTTCCTTCAGAGTGGAGACGATGCAGAGTATGAGCACATTACCCCAAGCACTGAACAGCTTCCATACCACTGAGCTTCTTTGTTTCGCAGTGAAAACAACCCATTGTTTCCACGATAGGAAGAGAAAAAATATTCATGATTGTTTCTGAGAAAAATATAACGTAATAAAAACTAATGTTATTGAATGCATTACTACATCACTAGTAGAACGGGTGGAGACAAGGCCGATCCTGTTCTGTGGGTTGCTGGACTTTTATTAAGCAATTACATACTTACAAAAAAAATATTCAGATTATAATATATTTATATTTATAAAGTGGAATACTTAGGCATAAATTATTTTTTATTATTTACTGCGGTGTCCTAAAGTAACTCAACTCCTGGTGAGTTACTTTCACTCAGTAACTCTATTTATTTTTAGACCTTTAATCTATTCTCTGGAGTTTTAACTTGATTGTGATACTGGAACTATTCAAATAAACTTTGAAGGACTTGAGATCTTTTTAGTTCATGCGTAACATATCATTTTTGAGCCAAACTCTCAAAGAGAGGAATATGAGATTAAATTGAAATTATCTGGATTATTTTTGAAACACTGTTTCCTACAGTTGAGGTGTATGTACGAGAAACGTTACAGATCTCTCCTTCTGCTGTAATGAGAGAAGCTTAAAAACAATTACGACTAAGCAGTAGCTTTCATTTGTGAGGAGCTAACACAGAGAAGAAATTTATTTATGTGAAACTTTAGCCAGAGGACTGTTTCTCAAAAGTAGATTATGAAATCCAGGATCAGAGAAGTTCATCCTGGCTGTATCTGTTTCACAAAGACCCAACCAGACCCAGGAAGTGCAGCTGTGTCCATCCAGGCTTTAGTAAATCAGTTGGATGTTCACATTTCTTCAGTAACATATTTCTTCAGCAGACCATGAGATCAATCACAGATTCACTGATGCTACACTAGATAAATTCTCAACTCAAACCAAGCGTATAACATCTTTTGATGAATGATTTTGAAGTATATCACACTAAAACTGCTGCTACAATAGCAAACGACAGTGGACCAATAATTAGCCCAAAATCTACATTTCCAAACCATTCTTAACCAAAAAAACATCATCATCATGCCTGTAATTTGCTCAAAGAAAATTTTACCTAATAAATAAACAGTGGGAGTTAATATAATGTTAATCTGACAGCCGATTAATTTATGTTACTTTCTTTTGTTCCACATCTTAGCAATGTTTATACAGAGCAAACATGACAACAGGTCAAAATTAAATTTATGAACATTTCGCAGTATCTGAGAAGTATGTGAATAAAATGTTGACTACAATGTGAAAATGACTTTCTAATAACGTAGAAGGTATAAGTTCTATCTGTTTGACTTTTTTTGAAGGGGTAATACCTTGTTTAACTGTTATGGCAAGGCAGCTTAACAGTGATAACAAGATAATTTATAAAGAAGATAAGCTTAAGTGTCAAAGTCAAAGTGATCTATGATATTCATATAAACCCAGACTGTGATAGAACCACAGTGCTGGTTCTGTTGGACAGCTGTGTCCAACAGCTGTTCTGTTGGACACAGAACAGCTGTGTCGACCATGACATATTACTGAATCGACTGGAGAGTTGGGTCGGACTCTCCGGTCCAGTGCTTAACTGGTTTGAATCTTACATAAAGAACAGGGATTTCTTTGTTTCAATTGGAAACTTCTCATCAAAGAGGTCAAAGGTCACATGTGGGGTACCCCAAGGTTCAATCCTAGGACCCCTCTTATTCAATATTTATATG
>CAEGAG010039484.1:0-16397 GCA_903067065.1 Brachyrhaphis terrabensis
AGGCCGATCACCGTGGTGTCGTCTGCGAACTTGATGATGGCGTTAGAGCCATGGACAGGTCTGCAGTCGTAGGTGAGCAGGGAGTAGAGGAATGGACTCATCACACAACCTTGTGGAACTCCGGTGTTTACGATGATGGTGGATGAGAAGTTGTTGTTCAGCCGGACATGTTGGGGTCGACCGGTCAGGAAGTCGAGCAACCAGTTGCACATGAGTGAATTAATGCCGAGGTCAGTGAGTTTGGTAACGAGTTGCGATGGGATAACAGTGTTAAATGCTGAACTAAAGTCTAAGAACAGCAATCTGGCGTAAGTGTTCTTGCTGTCCAGGTGAGAAAGGACAGAGTGCAGCGCTATGGAGACTGCATCCTCTGTGCTCCTGTTCTGCTTGTATGCAAATTGGTGGGGGTCCAGTGTGGGGGATAGACAGGATCTGAGATGTGCTAGGACCAGCCGCTCCAAGCACTTGGTGATGAAGGGGGTGAGGGCTACCGGGCGGTAGTCATTTAGTGTGGTTGGGTTGGAATTCTCGGGGATTGGGACGATGGAGGTAGACTTGAAGCAGGTCGGTACCACAGCGCGGGCAAGGGACAGGTTGAAGATGTCCGTCAGTACTCCTGCCAGCTCCCCAGAGCACATTCTGAGGACGCGTCCAGGAATGCCATCAGGACCCGCAGCCTTGTGTGATTTAATCCTGCGCAGAGCCACTTCTACGTCAGTGGAGAGGAGAGTCAGCGGCTGTTGGTTTGGGGTGGTGGCTGCCTTTGTTGCAGTTGTGGTTTTCATTCTCTCAAAACGAGCATAGAAGTTGTTGAGCGCATTGAGGAAGGAGACATCAGAGGAGGTGGGGGAGGTATTGGGGTTCTTGTAGTCTGTGAGAATCTGAAGGCCTTGCCACATACGTTGGGGGTTGGAGTTGGAAAAGTGATCCTCCACCTTCCTTTCGTAGCGGTGTTTGGCCTTCTTGATTCCCCTCTTCAGCTCAGCCCTGGCTGCACTGTAGGTCTGTGCATCCCCTGACTTGAAGGCAATGTGGCGGGCTTTCAGCAGGAGACGAACATCTCGGTTCATCCAGGGTTTCTGGTTGGGGTACATGGTGATGCGTTTGTGGGTAGTGACACAGTCTATTGTGGTGGAGATGTGGTCCAATACGGATGATGCTGTATGTTGGAAAGTAGTCCAATCTGTATTCCTGAACCGTTCCTGGAGCAAAGCGTCGGATCCCTCTGGCCACACTTTAACTGTCCTCACAGTAGGTTTCACACATTGGATAATTGGTGAATACTTAGGAGTGAGGAACAGGGAGAGATGGTCTGATTGTCCGATGTGGGGGAGGGGTGTCGCACTATAAGCGCCAGCAAGATTTGAATACACATGATCCAGGGTCTTGTCTCCTCTGGTGTGGCAGGAAACATGTTGGTGGAATCTGGGGAGAACTGTCTTCAAATTGGAGTGGTTGAAGTCACCCGCTACAATAAAAACAGCTTCGGGTTATTTGGTTTGGTGTTTGCTAATCGCCGCATAGAGTTCTTTCATGGCTAGCTTGGCATTAGCATCCGGGGGAATATACACAGCAGTGAGAATGATCACAGTGAATTCCCTTGGGAGATAATAAGGTCTGCACTTCACCATTAGAAACTCCACATGTTGTGAGCAGTGGCTCCCGGTAGTAGCAGAGTCTGTAGACCATGCTTTGTTAATATAAATGCACAAACCTCCTCCTCCGGTCTTGCCGGAGTCATCTGTTGTCCTGTCGGCTCGGTGTGTGTGGCGTCCAATTAGCTGGATAGCATTACCTGGGCATCTGTTGTTTAGCCATGTTTCGGTGAAAAACATGACATTTGAATCCATAATCCATCTGTCACTCGTGATAGATAGTCGTAACTCGTCCATTTTATTAGCCAGAGAACAGACATTGGCGAGGAAAACGCTAGGTAGAGGGAGCCGATGTGGTGTTAGCTTTAGCCTAGCTCGCACCCCTCCCCGCTTGCCTCGCCTTTGTTTGCGATCTCGCCGCCGCCTCTGTACGCTTCCGCCCGGCCGGGAGAAATATGCAGTCTCCGGTGATCTGGAGATCTCTGGGATGAGTCGGCGATCAAAGTGTCAAAATTGTTGCTCCAAAGGTCCAGAAGCTCATGTCTGCTGTAGCATAGCAACACGGTGCAGTTCTGGGAAAAAAGTCCAGTGAGAAATAGATAAAAAAACCCACTAAATAGCAGATTCTGGAGAGACGCTGAGTCTCGCGTTGTTCACGCGCCGCCATCTTGGTCATAAAAGATGGCGGCGATTATAAAGTTTTAACTTCTGAAAAAAGTGACAGAAGGCACCGATATGGAAGTGCGGAAGCCGCTACTGTATCAAATCGATACAAGAATAAAGCTGGCCACTCTGAGGTAAAACAACCAACGGCTTCCAGGGGGAATGGCCGACTCCAACGCCCGCCATGCCGCCGGGCATTCTGATGATGATCAGGCGCAGAGGTCACAGGTCAGCAGCAGCGTCTCATATCAGACTGCAGGGAAGTTCTGGTCCACACCGAACCAGAACCAGAACTTCCACTGACCGCCATATTCCTACCAGTAGAACCCAGTTCAGGTCGGGTCCAGTCGGTTCTGTTTCTCTGCCTGATCGTGTTTCTCTGTTGTTTCTTCCTCAGCTCCCCGTCAGCCTCCAGCGGCCCCCCAGGGTGAGGAAGAGGAGGAGGAGGAAGGCAGGTCAGGAAGTCAGTGTGTCGGCGGGGCAGGAAGCGGGGCGGCGGCGTCTGGAGGAAAGGAGGCTCGGTGGATCCGGGCCTGCTGGCCAATCCGATTCCCCGCCAGCATCGACCCTTTCACCAGTGAGAATCCCGCAGTACCTGCTGCCACCGCCTGCTTCCCTTCTTCTTCATCGTGCGCCTCTGTAATCTGTCCCCAGACATCCTGTACGTTCTGTGGATGTTCCTGGTTTCTGCGGCCTGGAACTGGAACGTGTGGCTGATCCCGGTCCGCTGGGCGTTCCCCTACCAGACGCCCCAAAACGCCCCCTACTGGCTGCTGGCCGACTATGCCTGTGACCTCATCTACATCCTGGACATCGCCGTGTTTCAGCCGCGCCTGCAGTTCGTCCGTGGAGGAGACATCGTGGTGAGGCAACCTCAGAATAATCTGAGATAATCTGGGAATAATTTGAGAATATTCTGAGATTATGTGATTACTGTGCAGTTCCATAACGAGCAATGTCTCATTTCTCTGATTCCTCATTTTGTTTTATTGTGACAGTGTGACAAGAAGGAAATGAGAAAGAATTACATGAAAACCAAACGCTTCAAGGTAAACAGATCAGGACTAAAAGGGAAATGTTCCATGAATGTTTCATTCATTTTTCGGTGAATTTTTCCGTGAATTCTTGCTGACTCCTGATTTGTTTGGCAGTTCGACGTGGCCAGCCTCGTTCCTTTGGAGCTGCTGTACTTTAAGACGGGCATCAACCCTCTGCTGCGGTTACCTCGCCTGCTGAAGGTCGGCTGCTGAACTGAAATGACACGGAGATTCTCCTCTTCTCTAAACATTAGAAATGAAGCTGAGAGGTTTCTGTTGTCTGTCGGCTACTCTGCAGATCAACTCGTTCTTTGAGTTTAATGAGCGACTGGAGGCCATCCTGACCAAAGCCTACATCTACAGGTCAGCCTCTGGGAAACGCTCTCCCAGCTGCTCAACAAACGAAGACAGAATGAAGTACCAGCTCGTTAGATGCATCCCGCTGCTGTGAAGCAAAACTGGCATCAATATTTGGTTCATCTACTTAATAATAATGATTTATTAGTGATAAAGTTAGGATCTCTTCAGGTGAATCGGGGCAACACCCACAAATATCTCTGTCTCTCATTAAGGCAGCAGAAAACTCCTCACAAACTCAGTCATGACGTCTGGCACAATGCATGATGGGAGACGCAGTTTGATGAGCACGTTAGTAAACTGGAAGGCGGTTCTGTGTTTCAGGGTGATCCGGACCACCACGTATCTTCTCTACTGTCTTCACTGCAACGCCTGCCTCTACCACTGGGTGTCCTCTTACATCGGACTGGGGGCCACGCAGTGGGTCTACAACGGGGTCGGCAACAGGTCGGGGAAGGTCACACTTTGCAAACTAAATGTTGAGCTAGCTCAGAGGTCAACATGTAGTTTGGACTGGAGCTAAAAATTAGCTTGCTAACTAAATCTTTTGAGCTAAATATTTAAATAAGTTGGTAATTATTTAGGTGGTAAACTAAATAATTAGCTCCATAAATATTTATTGATATAGCTAACTATTTAGCTCCAAATTAGTTAGCTCTTAGCAAGCTAAATACTTAATTGATATACTAAATATTTAACTGGCTTGCTAACTAAGTAGTTTTGATTGGAACTAAATATTTAGTAGGTAAATGTTTAGCTTACTAATGAAATATTTAGCATAAAGCTAAATATTTAAACTAGATGGTAAACAAAATTTTTAGCTACATAATATTTAGTCATCAAGCTAATGATTTAGCTCCAGACTAGTTACTTCTGAGCTAGCTAAATACTTAGCTTACAAACACAATATTTAGCTAGCTCCTCGCTAAAAATTGGAGCTAAATATCTAGCTAGTAAATATTTTGCTTGCTAAATAAATATTTACTTTCAAACTGTGACATTTATAAATGAGTGAATGACATGGTGAAAACATGACATTGAAAAATGACTCCCATACAGACCAGATCATGGCTGTTAGGTTTTGACTGTGTAACTTTACAAACGGCGGTCCCAGCGTTTTCCGTTCTGACCTCTCTTCTTCTTCTTCCCTCAGTTATATTCGCTGTTACTACTTTGCGGTGAAAACTCTGATCACCATCGGCGGCCTGCCGGATCCCACCTCCCTGTTTGAGATCGTCTTCCAGCTCATCAACTACTTCGTTGGAGTCTTCGCCTTTTCCATCATGATTGGTCAGGTAGGTGTGGTCGCTTAGCTGCACTCCAGGTGTCAAACCAGCAACAAACACATAGTGATGTAGTGATTCTGATGCACTGCCGATCTGTTCTGTCACTTTGCTTTTATGTTTTTTATGTTCTTATGTATTTATTCATGGTTACTGTCCCTTTGGATGGTTTTTTTTATTGTTGTATTGCAGCTTTGCCCCTGCTTCCAAGATGAATTTCTCCTATGGGAGACTAATAAAATTATCTTATCTTATCTTAACTGCTGCCTTGCTTGTATGTCAGATGCGTGACGTTGTCGGTGCGGCCACCGCGGCTCAGACCTACTACCGCACCTGCATGGACAACACCATCAAATACATGACATCCTACCGCATACCCAAAGATGTCCAGAACCGCGTCAAGACCTGGTACAACTACACCTGGCAGTCACAAGGCATGCTGGGTAAGGAGAGCGCCACCTGTTGGTGGTTGGTGACCTGAGCTGCTGTTCATGCTTCTCATCTGGATGTTTGCCCCCAGATGAGCAGGAGCTTCTGACCCAGCTGCCAGATAAAATGCGTCTGGACATCGCTGTAGACGTCAACTACTCCATCGTGAGCAAAGTCCCTCTGTTCCAGGTGAGGAAGCGCTAAAGTCACCTGCCGGGTGTTAACCTGGGTCTGCTCATGCTGGTGTGAAGAACCAAAGTGTCTTCCTGCATCCCAGGGCTGTGACAGGCAGATGATCTTTGACATGCTGAAGAGTCTGCGCTCGGTCGTCTACCTGCCTGGGGATTACGTGTGCAAAAAGGTAAACCTCCCCTCTGAAAGCTAGCATGAGCAGCTAGCGTCATGCCTGACCGTGTGCTTGCTTCCTGCCCCCCCAGGGCGAAGTGGGTCGGGAGATGTACATCATCAAAGCAGGGGAGGTGCAGGTGGTTGGAGGTCCCGATGAGAGGACGGTGTTCGCTACGCTGAGAGCAGGATCCGTGTTTGGAGAGATAAGGTACAGAAAACTGCAAGGTTTCATGAGTGAAACCGTAAAATCAGACATGTAGTCAGAGTGACTCAGATGAATGTGACCCGGTTCTGCTTGGGGAGTTGGAGCTCCTGCTTTCTGAGGCGTTATTTTATTATTGTAGTTTATATCTTTAATTCCTCTGATTCTTCATTTTCACCTGAGCTTCCTAATGAGGACAAGTGGAAAAGTGAAAAACCTTCAATAATCAGAAGTAGGACACAACATGTAGAGTCGGATTAACTTGCCAGATGTGGCACAGTTCAGATTGTTTTTAGTTTTGTGTGGTGTTGCTCTGAACTCAGCCTGACAGGCTGGATGTTCCACCAAATCTCCTTCACTTACTCCTGTTTGGGCCGGCTTCCTGTGTTCCTGATGGGCCGTCGTCATGATCAAGCTGTCTGGTTCTCAGTTTGCTAGCGGTGGGCGGAGTCAACCGGCGCACGGCCAACGTGATCGCTCATGGCTTCGCCAACCTGTTCATCCTGGACAAGAAAGACCTGAACGAGATCCTGGTCCACTACCCCGAGTCCAAGAAGCTGCTGCGCAAGAAGGCCAGGTTAGCATCCAGATTATCTTCTGACGCCTGCTGCATTTTTCCTTCACCTCTTTATGTAACCCCTTTTCACCACAGGAAGATGCTTAATAAGGGCAAAAAGCCTGAACCCAAAGCAGAAGCTAAGGAACCGGCTCCAGTACCGGCGGCTTCTCTCAGGCCCGAGACACCCAGACTGCTGCGAGCGGCTCTGCAGATGACGGAGAGGTCGTCTGGACTGAAAGGAGCTCTGGCTCGGGTCAAAGAGAGGAGCAGCAAGTCCAGCATCTCACTGCAGGTAAACACCTCAGAGATTCACCTGCTAGCTAGCAAGCTCTCCGTTAGCTGAAGGTCTCTTCCAGTAATCATGTTTAACTGATTCATTGGGATTTATGAAACAAGGAACACAAAGCAGAGCAGAGCTGGGAAGTTCTACAGCCAGAGCTACGATGTATGGTTTATATTAGAGCAGATTCATGGATTAGAATGGCCTAATCAAAGCCCAGACTTGAATTCAGCAGAGAACGTGAGAGGAAAGTTGTTTTATGAAGGTTTCAGTCTGCAGACGTTCAGAGCTGCTGGAGACGAGCATGAAGCATGCTAGTGATGGACTTCCTGTAACGGTCCTGTCCGCCGTCTCCTCCAGCGGTCCCTCTCCGCCTCGCTGCGTCCTCCGGACCCCGGACCGGACCCGGACACGTCCCTCTCTGCCAGCTCCACGACGCTTCGTTCAGCTTCTCGGAGCTGCAACCCTGCAGATTTTCCTCCTGCGCAGCTGCAGCACGGCGCTGGGGGATGGGATGAGAGTGAGGATGAGTGGGATGAAGGAGGAAGAGGGAAGTGATTGGAGGAGATGGAGAGATGATGAAGCTCATTTCATAGTTGGGTCAGACCCTCATGGTTCTCCAGAAATTAAAGTCTGGTCTTTGTTTTGTTGTTGTTTATTACAAGTTTACTAAAATAATAACTGGCCTTATAATAAGTGGGATCACTGCTGCAGCTTTAGCTCAACCTGAGACACTCCTCTATTGATTTTAAACTAGAACAATAATAATATCAATGACGTCAACATTGCATTTTATTCTGTAAAATTATCTGTGAATATAAAATAACTATCATCAGTCTTTCTGATTATTGTCTCAATATTTTATCTACGTTTTTACTTTGAATGCTTTATACTCATGTTGTGTAAATGTTTTACTCTGAATTTTAGATTAAACATATTTACTTAATTATACAATAAGCTGCATGTCATGAGATATTAAAGCATTCTGATATTGCTGCTGTCAATATGTTTATGTTTTATTTGTGATGTAAGAACTGTTTATTATATATATATAATAAGCAAACTGCATGTAAAGTATTGCACTGACAGCCAGTTTCTTTTCATTTCTGTTATGAGTCTTACAGTGAAATAAAATAAAGTTCTCTGTGAAGGTTTCTGACCTAAAGTAACCCTGTACACAAATCTACATTTAATTACACTCAAAAATATGAACGTTTCTGTATATCAGAGAAGGTGGTACACTTAGATTTTATGATAAATCGGCCTGCTATAACCTTGCGATATAGTGACGTCGGAGCGTCTGCTGTTGCCTAACAACTCAACCGCCAATCACAGAAGAGATTCCCTCAGCGTGGCGCGAAGCCCCGCCTCTTTGTGGTCAGCTGACCAAAGTGAGGCGAAGCAGCTTCTAGTCGCTGCGGCTCCGCGGCGTTAAAGGTGAAAATCAGCTTTTATTGTGATGTCAGGCGGTAAAGCTGCGCTTCATTAACGTCTCCTGAGCGGAAATCAACAGGGTTTATTAAAAAATGAGAGGAGCCGCCATGTTCTCTGCTCTCTGAGGGAACTAGCTTCAGAGCTAAAGTTAGAGATGATCTGAGTTTGCTAACATCCAGGCGATGGAAGAGAGCGACGGAGAAGAAGATCCACCTGAGCTTCCGCTGGAGGTGAGCCCATGTTCCACTTCAGAAATCATTTATTCTTCCCAAATTAAAGAAATGTAACGTTTTAATCACTCATGTTATCCAAGAGTCGTTGTGGATGGTGATGCTGTGTGCAGGAAGGAGCTCCAGTAGCAGTCAGTCTTCCAGCGAATCTGAATAAGCCTCTGACTGAAGGCTGCTGCTGGACTGTCTCATGCTGACATGCTAACAACTCAGCATCCAGGCAGCAGAGACGACATTCCACGGCAACGTGATGACATCATCAGCTATTAGCGCCTCTGCTAATCCAGCTCCTTAGCTGCTGCCTGAGATTTGGGGTCAAAGTTCACGTTCTATTTGAGCTTTTGATACGCTAATCAGCTGCTCCCAGTTGTAAAACCATACCTTGTTGCCACGGTTACACATTATGACAACTGTCCTAAAGTAGAGGAGTAAAACTCCTTCCTGCTGCTCAGCATCCAGAACCAGAGGGAATAAAGAAAGGCATGCCCACAGCATGATGCTGCCGCCACCGTGTTTTGCCGTAGGGATGATGTGTTCAGGGAACGTGATGTTCTCAATGTTTGTTTTCATTTTTGGGACCAGAGCAGCTTCTGCACCTTTGTTCCTGCCACATGTTAGCACTGGAGCTAATTTAGCTTCCTGGTCTGAAGGCGATATCAATAAATCCATGTTTCTGTCGCTGCAGGTTCTAGTTTACATCCTGAGTTTTCTCCACTTCGCAGACAGGAAGGAAGCGTCGCTGGTGTGCCGCAGCTGGTACGCCGCCAGCCAGGACCTGCGCTTCCAGGTGACCCCGCCCCCTGCAGGTGAAGTGGGAAGCTGCGGCCTCCTCTAACCGCCGCTGTCTGTGTGCAGAAGGACGTGACCTTCAGCTTCCCGGCCTCGGCGGCGGCGCTGGCGCTGGTGGGCGGCCTGGCCCGGCGGCGGCGCTGCAGCTTGAGGATCAGCCAGCTGGACGGCTTCAGCGTCTCCAGGTCGCTGCTGCTGCAGGTAAGACCTGCTGGTCTCGCTGCCAGGCGACCTCTGACCCCAGGCTGAGAGGCTCCGCCCACCAGCGGCTGGTATGATCTACCTGCTGTAAAGCTGTAAAACCTGCAGTTTGGACTGATGAGGTTAAAGTTCAATGTCCTGATGATGACATCATCATCATTGCGGCCGGAAAGGCAGCGGTGGAAACCATGACAGGCATTTTATTCCCTCAGTTTGAATAAAACTTGTGGAAACTGAAAATGGTTTGTTTCTGACAGAAATGTAAACATGGAAACACCTGGACTTTGACTAGGCCATTCTAGATAGATAGATAGATAGATAGATAGATAGATAGATACTTTATTGATCCCCAGGGGGAAATTCAAGGTCCCAGCAGCTTAAGACATTACACACAACGGACACTACAGTTCACACAGTATATTACAAAATCGCTGGAATATTAGTTAACACACTTACCAGATCAACTTTACTAAGAGATAAAAGTACTAAAAAAACAGATAAATATGTGCATGTGTAATATGGACATTAAAAAGTCAGCATAGTAATATAACAGTACAAGTATAGATATTTGGGCAGATAAGATAACTTAATAATAAGGAGTTAAAGTGGCAGTGCAAAGATAGTAAGCTAAGTAAACAGTCAGTAGGCAAAGTAATAATGGACTATGCAGAGACGTCCACTTCTCTCCTGCCCTTCAGTGAAGCGTTGTACAGTAGTATGGTCTTTGGTGCAAATCACTTCCTGAGTCTGTCCTGTGAATCAGTTTTGATCTAAACCACATGGGCCAAAAGTGAGAAAACATCTGGTCTCACTGTTTTTGGGCTCAACTAAATAAATTTATAAAACCAAATTTTCTACATTCATCCAGGTTCAATAAATTAGATAAAAGCTGATTTGGCTGCAGCAAAGTCGACTTTATTATTAAGGTTTCGTTATGAAAACACAAATACTTTGTGTAGTGACTATTTGTTCAAAAACTGATGCACCGTGGATTCTGGTTTACACAGTAAAATAAGATCAAAAAGAGTCAAAAAAATGCAGAAAACAAGTTATGAGCTGATAGACTGACTGACTGACTGGGTAGACTGGAAAAAACCATGTGACCATCCAGGTGCATAATGAGCTGCCAAACAGCCACGTCCCAAACGGAAATGAATTAACTAATTAAGTGAATTAGTTAATTAATTAATTTAAATAACAAATGAAACAAAAATTATAATTATAAATCAACAAGAAAATAAGCAAAAATAATTTAACTAAATAATCTAAATTCTACGATTTAACTGAAAATGGAGAAATAGCTCCTACACCCTGGACCCCCATTGGGCCCCCTACAACATCCCATAATATCCCAGTCAGCATGCTCGGCTCTGCTGCCTTCCCTTGACCTCTGACCTGTTTTTCTTGGCTCTGTGAACCAGTTCAATCCTCCTGTGTGTGTGAGAAGGTGTGGTTCTTCCTCACTTCTCTTCCTCAGGTGGGCGAGTGTCTCGGCCCGCGGTTGGAGGGCCTGGCGCTGCCCGGCAGCAGCATCACGGAGGCCTCGCTGCTGGCGCTGCTGCCGCGCCTCACCGCGCTGCGCCGCCTCGACCTGCGCGGCCTGGACAGCCTCTTCATGTCCGGAGCCTTCCTGTCCAGGGAGGAGCACCGGCGGCAGGTACGGCGGCCATGTTGGAGGCCTGCTGGTTTTATCGTCTCTGCTTCATATTTAAATATTTCTCTGTTCTTTGATGAAATAAATTTTTCCTTCTGGTTTGAAGACTTGAGGCTGTCGGCTCTGTGGCGCCCCTGCTGGCTGGAGCCCTTAACTGCAGCTCTTTATCTTCATCATTTTACAGATTAAAAACTTTATAAAAATGCTCAGCAGATGAATAAATATAAATAAAGCAGCTGGGTTTCCTGTCCCGGTTCTGCTGCAGGTCCGCTCGGCTCTGAGCGGCCTGGAGGAGCTGGACCTGTCCGACCTGCGCTACCTGTCTGACCTCACCTTCACCCGGCTGACCGGCTGCACGCCGCGCCTGCGCCGCCTGGCGCTGGCCGGCTGCCACATCGCCTTCGAGTTCGACCCGTACGGCGGCCGGCCGACCGGCGCCGGGGAGGATTCGTCCGCCCTGCTGTCGCTGCGCAACCTGCGGCGCCTGCTGGTGGAGCAGCGCGCCACGCTGCGGGAACTGGACCTCAGCAGGACCGCCGTCACACCAGAGTCTCTGCGGGTCATCGCTCAGGTGAGCCGGGGGTCAGGCTTCAGGTCAGGGGTCGGCTCAGTTTATCAGGCCCGTTACTAACGAGGGATCCGGTCCAGAGACTAAACTAATTGATCCAGATGAACTGATTACCGAATTAATCGTCAACTCATGTAGGAATCAATCAATCAATCAATCAATCAATCACTGAAGCTGAAAGAAGAACGTCGGAGCAGAAATGATAGAAACCTAAAAAATAAAGACTCTCACATTAATCACCTTTGGCATCCAGATATTAGTCAGCTAATCAATAATTGTTTCATCATCCTTTGTGACTAAAGGAAAGCTGTTATTGACTTTCAGGCAAAAAATGTTGATTTTTCTGAATTACAAAAACAAGTTCAATAATTTATTTGGATGTTTTTCGGTGTTTCTGATGTATAAAATAAGTCAGGAATGGTCCAGTGTGCTTACTGGAGCAGAACCAGTATGCTCACTGGTCAGAGTGTGTTGCAGGTGGACGGTTTGGTTCTGGAGGAGCTGCGGCTGCAGGGCTGCAGGGAGCTGTCGGACCGCTCGGTGGAGGTTCTGCTGCAGCAGCAGCGCAGCCTGCGGCGGCTGGACGTCAGCGGCTGCACGGAGCTCAGCAGCCGCTCGGTGCAGGCGGCTGCGCGGAGCCTGCAGGCGCTGACGCAGCTGTCCCTGTCCCGGGACTGGAGGATCACTGAGAGAGGTCAGGCAAGGTCGTCACCCTGGTTCGGTTCCGATTGGTTCTGATCCGGCCTTTATGGGTTCTGATTGGTTCTGATCAGGTCTGGCCGAGCTGCTGTCTCTGCCCTCCCTCCAGTCTCTGGATCTGTCTGAGTGTCTCCAGGTCAGTGGGGCGGAGCTCATCAGCGGCCTGACTCCGCCCAGCGCTGCCCGGGCCCGGCTCAGGGTTCTCAACCTGAGGAGCTGCACCTACCTCAGGGTCAGTGGGTCAAAGGTTCTGCTTCTTTCTGCGGGGAACCGACCAATCAGCCGCTCTCTCTGCAGGACGCGGCGGTGTTGTCGCTCTCGCAGCTCCTGGCGGACTCCCTGCTGGAGCTGGACCTGACGTCCTGCGTCAACGTGACGGACCTGTCGGTGTGCGCCATCGCCACCTACCTGCAGCGGCTGCAGGTGCTGCGGCTGGGCCGGTGCAAGGAGGTCAGCGACTGGGGTCTGCTGGGCGTGGCGCAGGAGAGCCGAAGTGAGCCACACGACTGGACGGTGAGACGCCGCCTGCAGCCATGCAGCGGCCGGCGTGCTGCGCCTCTGATCGCTGCTGCTGTGGGTTTCTCAGGGAGACGGCGGCCCCAGCTTCACCCGGACGTTCGGAAACATGGGCTTCTTCCAGCCGCCCCGCATGCCGTTTGAGGAGCGCCCCAAGCTGGTGACACTGAACCAGCTGCAGCAGCTGCAGCAGCAGCGGGCCGGAGCGTCGCTGCTGCAGCTGCAGAGGCTGCAGGAGCTGGACCTGTCGGCCTGCGCCAGGCTCACCGACTGCAGCATCACACAGGTGAGAGGAGAGCAGGAAGGTTAGCATGATTGGTCTAGCATGGTCACATGATCACAGGAACCAGTCTGGAGGCTGAACTGGTCCAGAATCAATCGGTTTAGAGTTTAAACTTTAGAATCTCCCAAACAAACCGTCTGCAGTCGACATTTAATCTGATTTAAAATCTCAGTGAAATGAAAAACCAGTTTCTCCAGAGTCCTGGCCAAAACGCAGCAAAACATTCAGTTTCTTTTTAATAACTATAAATGTTAGGTAATAAAATATAACTTGCAGCTTCCTGCATGTTTAGTAGGAGAATTGAAAGGTGGCTAAACTCTCAAATATAAAAGTAAAAGAAATAACAGACAGAGACTCAGTTCTGCTGTTGGCCTTGGTGAATTGGGAGATTTATTACACACTTCCACGTCTTACAGCTTCATCAGTACAAAAACCAAAAATCTCCCAACTCACGTCAGAGTCACCAGTTTATGGAGGAATTTTAAGGTGGCTAACTTAAGGAACATATGAATAAGAAATGACACACAGGACTCTGATTCTTCTTTTGTTCATGGACCAAAAGAGATTTTTAATGCACATCTGAGGAACCAGAACGTCACATTTACATCGTTACAGAAATCCAAACTCTCTCTCTTTTGCTTCTGACATCAGTTTTTATAGAGTCTCAGCTCTACTGGTGTGTATTGGGAAGCTTCGACCAATGGCGTAGAAATTCTGGCTCCGTTTTACACTGGATGTGTATTTGGAAGTTCTGAGAATCAGGATTTGACCTCCTGGAATCAAATCTGCTCCATCAGAAGAACTATCAGTCAGGTTGTTTGTTCCTTATCTGTCCAACAGAGATTCTTTCCCAAGTCTTGGCTCCGGCCCGGTTCCTTCGCAGGTGTAACCTTCCTGGTTTGTCACGGCGCCAGTTTGGACTTCCTCACCTGGTTGTTAGTCGTCATCTTCACTTGTATGACACAGAATGAAACACTCTTCACAATGTGACTTTGACTGCATGCAAGTGGCCCCACAGCTCCAGCAGCATTGTGAGAGCGCCTGCAGTTACTTATCACACCACTAGGTGGCTCTAAACATATGCATCCATTAAAGATCTCGTTATAAATACATACTATTGGGCGTGCCATGGTGGCGTAGCGGTTAGCGCGACCCACATTTGGAGGCCTTGAGTCCTCGACGCGGCCGTCGCGGGTTCGACTCCCGGACCCGACGATATTTGCCGCATGTCTTCCCCTCTCCTTACCCCCTTCCTGTCAGCCTACTGTTGAATAAGGGACACTAGAGCCACAAAAAGCCCCCTGGTGGGGAACCTAAATAAATACATACTATTATTATTTTGGGTCAAATTCACATACACACTTTTCTCTCTGTTACGCAGGCGAGCAGAGAAAGTCGGGGCCAGAACTTCTTGCATATGTAACGCTTGGGTTGTATTAAGGGAGGAGAAGAGGCGGCAGAAAACTCCCAACCACACTGGTACCACACTGGTACTGGGGATTCCACAGTGTTGTCGTTTAATAAACACCTTCACAAACCTTACAAAGCCCGGTTGAACGGCTGCTATATTACCAAACATGGAAATGAGCGGAGTCCAAACAACCCGCAACGTTACTACAGTTAGAGAGCTAGCATGTCCATGTAGCGACGGCAGCACGTTTCTCCCACGCTCTCTACAGAGAAGCAGTGGCGCATACTCGTGACGTCATTAGAGATACTAGAATATCTTAAAGAGATAGTACACAATTACGGCTGTTGCAACAGATTAAAACTAACATGTTTCCTGTCTTCAGTGATCGTTCCTCCACATCTCTCCAAACCTGAATTCCTTCCTGACTTCTAGGTCAGATTGACCCAGTCCATTTGACACAGTACAATTCTTTTAGGTTAAAACAAATCTTAGTGTGAACCAGCCAAACAACATCATTTTAAACTATTAACATAATTATATTCTACAGTTTCACTACAAAAGCAGCCCAGGATTCAAGGAAGTCAGTGTTTGTTCCACATTCTAAGCGTATAGAAGCTCCATGTTGGTTCTGGTTCTGAGGCAGACCAGAACCAGAACCAGACTCTGTGGTTTTTCTCTTCCTGTTTTCTACAAACAGTTGCAAAGTTAGATCTGTGACCTCTGACCTTCAGCCGGTACTTCCTGTTTCCTGTCCCAGGTGATCCGCTTCCCGGAGCTGCAGCGTCTGTCACTGTGCATGCTGCCGGAGCTCAGCGACGCCGGCCTGGCTGCGGTCGGCCGCAGCTGCCGCAGCCTCACCAGCCTGGCGCTCAGCCACTGCCCCGGCATCAGCGACGGCGGCGTGGCGCGGGCTGCGCCCTTCCTGCAGCGCCTGCAGCACCTGCAGCTCGCCTGCTGCAGCAACATCACCGACAGGTAGGGGGCAGTCCTCCTCACATGACCCCTGACCTCCTGCAGGCCGGTTCCAGCTATCTGAAAATGACATCATCATTCTGAACGATGATTTCAGAGAAGAAGAATTCAAGAAATCACGCCACCAGATTCTCTGAAGTGTTACACATCTGTAATTACATCAAAATATCTAGAATGTAATTATGAGAAATGAATTATGACTTTTAGATTCTGAATTTGGAGTTTTATCGTCAGGCCCCCTTGTGCTGCCCAAACAGCTGCCTGCAGAATTTGGGGTTTCCTGAACAAAATATTGAGAAAAGCTTCAGAAATCTGGAAACAATTTCTTGTTTCTTCTCTGAAGAGGTAAAACCTGTCGACTCATCAACCAGCTGAAAACGAAGCAATCTAAAAATCTTTCGTCTCAATTTCAAAATGTTAAATAAATCTGTAACGTTTTGAGAGAATAATTATTCCACATGTCAGTGATGTAATGCTGACCAGTCAAGTCAATTCAAATGCAGAAATAGAAATTAAATATCGAATTCATTTGGAGAAAGTTCTAGTTCATCGTGATTTTCCTTCAGCAGTGGAGTCTTGTGCAGTGAATATAAACGTAATATTTACCATTTACTTTTCCTCCAGTTGAATCTTATGTATCTGCTGTCTAAAAATACATTTACTAGTCATAATTGGGAATATGACTAGTCAGAACAAAAATTTACTTCCTTACTAGTCCTAATTTATCTGAAATATTTTTCAGTAATTAATTGCAGATGTGATGAATTAAAGCCTCCACATGTAAATCTGATGGCATCGTACCTGTTAGAACACATGTGTCAAACTCAAGGCCCGCGGGCCACATGTGGCCCGCCACGTCATTTTATGTGGCCCTCTCCCCCCACCAC
>CAEGAG010039542.1:0-29195 GCA_903067065.1 Brachyrhaphis terrabensis
GACTGTTTTCTCAAAGTGTATAAACCTTCACTCATTATCTGTCTGGCAGGTATTTCCTGCAGCCAGGCAGGTGGTAAAGTGTCTCAACTAATAAGGTTTTTCCTAAAAAACGCTGGATTTTTAGTTATTGGTTTTTGCAACAAATGTCCTAGTTTGGTGAAAGAATGATGTTGCACCATGTTTTGGTTCAGCTTTTCAAATGACATTTTAGGTTTTATGTTCATGTTTGAATAAAGATAAATGGAAAATGCAATACTACCTCTCAGTTTTACTTTTTCAAATATATCTACTCATGGCAACATAGGAAGGATAACGTTTATTTGTTGATTTCAACCTCGATAAGGTTGCAGTTTTCTCTAAACTGACTGATTTGATTTTGATTTGATAATTTATTTCAGACGGACATTTCACCAACAAAACAAAACACAATAACAACAACTTCCAAGTGTTTCCAAATGTAAATACAATACCATACTATCAAATTTACATACTTAAATACATGTAAATACACCACTTATTTGGTGACCTTGAGTCTGAAAAGGAGTATGATGAAGTTTAACTTATATAATCATACCCCTTCTCCATTAATTAATTCATAACATAAATAGTCTTCCTGTTTTCAGTAATCTTTCAAAAAAAAACAAACAAAAAAAAACAATAATAAATCTACAATAATATTTTCTGAACCAGATGCAAGTATTACATACACCCATATATATACATACGCATCTACCTACATACATACATAATAATATATACCTATTTACACAACCACATATATTTACACTCACATTCAACATCCTGCACCCAATAACCCAAGACATCCACAGTGTTATTATTCCCAGTCACATTCATCACCCCTGTTCATCCTTATACTTTTGAATAGTAACTATTTTGAGTCTTTTCTTAAAATACCTCATGCCTGAACTCTGCTTCAGCTCTTTAGTGAGTTTATTCCAGATCTTCACACCAATAACAGAAATGCACATTCTTTTCATTGTTGTTCGAACATTCAAGGTTCTAAAGTTCAGGTTTTCTCTATAGTCTTATCCCCCCACTTTATCATTAAATAATTTTTTTATATTTTGTGGTAATAGTTTGCTTCTAACTTTATACATAAACTGTGCAGTTTTAAATTCTACTAAATCTGGAAGTTTCAGAAAATAAGAATCTATAAATAAATTGTTGGTCTGACAATAAAAATCAACCTTGTGAATTATTCAAATGGCTCTTTTCTGTAATGTGTATAATGGTTGAAGTGAAGTTCTGTAAGTGTTTCCCCAAACTTCCACACAGTAACTTAGATATGGCAAAATAAGTGAACAATAAAGAATATGAAGGGCAGAGGAGTTTAGACATTTTCTAGCTTTAGAGAGAACTGCAATACTTCTAGCTATTTTTGATTGAACATATTTAATATGAGGTTTCCAACAGATCTTATGTATCAATACTCCCAAAAACCGAATTTCAGTCACTCTCTCCACAGTCACATTATCAATTATTATTTGTAAATCGGTATGCCTTTTACAATTCCCGAATTTATTAAGTTTTGTACCCATCAGGTCAAACCAGGTGGAGACCAATGCTGACAGGATCGGGTTTGTTTTGATAATTTACTAAATAGAGAAAATCAGAGCAATTTGAGCAACAAAAATTCGACTTATCCCTGTGCGTGTTAAACCAGTTCATTAAGAACCTGCTAACTGTTCCCTTCACCTTTTGTAGTGTGTTAAGCAGGGTGTGACCTCTACACACCCTCAAGGTTTCGCCTTAATGAAATATTCAAATGTCAACACAACATCTTGTCTCATTTTGTGTCTCTTCTGTAGTTGTTTTGTTTCCTTCACTGAAATGAAGGAAGCAGAAAACGTTTCAGCACAGTGATACATTCACATCAGATCTGTGAAAGTAATGTATATAAAAAATCTATAAATAAAATAAATAAACATTAAAGTATGAAACAGGAGATAAAAAGAGGTCTCAACATAAAATAGTTTTATTTGAAATCAGCTCCACAATTTTAAGTTACAAAAAAATCTACAAAAAACCCCCAAATCACCATACTATAATATACACCAAATTTTACATAATTTTAAAGGTTATATTGAAAACTGCTGTTTCACTATACATATAAAAAATACAAAAAAAAAATACAGCACAGTATTACCATGAAGAATTCTCAAATTATTGTGTTTTAGTTAGAGAAAATGAGTGAAAATGTAAATATATAAATTTTTAATTGACATGTTAGGCAGTAAAAAGCAGTATCTGGTAAAAATTAAACCTTATATTTAACATACTTGCATATGTATAAATATAAAAAAATTTATATTTAACATTAAGCAAGCTAATGTACTCGTATTTCTAGACTGTATAAAAAAACCCTGATATTTGAATCATATAGTATAACTTTAATCTTACCATTAGGGAACTTTTACCAAAAGTTTAAAATAGTTTGGAAATGTTTTTAAAGTAAATATTTGAACAAATTGGGTTACGTTAATAGTCACATCTGTTTAAATGAGTCAGTTTATGTTTATAAAGTAACGGTGTGGAACCAGCCGGATGCAATAAACCAGATGTTGCTTCAAGGCTTCCACAGAAAACCTGCAAATTGGCGACCTCCATCATTCCCATCATGTCAGCAGGCCACAGTTTTATGTTCAGCAATAAAAAGTCAGTTCTGTCCTTTCACACCTCGTGAGGTCAGGAGGAAGAGTTTAGAAAGATTTCCATCGAATAGCCGACAGTATTGTATGGACGAAGTAGAGCAGAGTTGCTACATACGAGAAAACCTGAAAAGAAGAAAAATAGTTCAGACAGTTCAGATTTACTATCACCTGTAGAACAAAATGGTTTATCATCGTGATGTTGTTTTCGTAGATGCTAAGCTAATTGCGTCTCTTCAAACAACATAAACATTCACGTAGGTGGACTGACAAAACGTAAATCTTTTAAGCTTGTTAGTTTTCCTTCAGATGTAAGGATTTATTTACTTTCTACCAAGCTCAGTTATTTTTCTACAACATGTAAAGAAACTGTTTCCAATAACAACTTAACAGAACTTCAAAAAATCCATGCTAATCCTTTAAGCTAATGTTTAGCTGGTTAGCTGCTTCTGTGTCATGCTGAAAGTTTTTAAAATATAAACATCTTAGAAATGTTTATATTTTTAAAATGTAAAATTAAAAAATATATTTTACATTTTTAAATATTTTAAATGAAAATATATTTTTTTTTACAATTTTTCATTTTAAAAATGAAAAAAAGAAAAATGTCACTTTTAGAAAATGGAAATATTTTCATTTTTAGAAAATGAAAATATTTTTTAAATTGTAGGTTTTCTGACATGAATTGTACACTTCATTTAGCTAGCTGACAACAACATGAACACATTTATTAAAAGGTGAACAAGTAGGCTTTACTCTATAGCAGGTTTCTTGGTCAACATTAATTTATTTTCCAAGTCAAGTTTTCCAGAAATAGTTTAATTTCGCTGATGCACCGCAATGTCCTCCACAAATACACCATACTTACAACCGCAGAGATATCCAGCTTGTATTCTTTAGTGAAGGGATCGGATTTTAAGTCCATGGTCACTTTAGCCAGAGCAACCGAGGCGCTGAGGTAGAAAAAGGCGGCAATGCCGTGATAGATAAAGTCCTGATGGAGGAAGATGGAAGAGAAGAGCACAGAATGAGAGAAATGTTTGTTATAGAAAATCAAATAAACATAAAATGTGATCATATGTTTACATTTGAGAAGTCCATAATAAAAAATCTGTCAACTGCCAAAAGCTTGTCTAAATACACAGTTACCACTTTATTAGCTATGACTTGCTATTACATTTTGCTTTCAAAACTTCCTTGTTTCATCTTTCCACAGATACAAAACGTGACGCGTTCCCTTGTTTTATTTTGGTTCAGATCTTCATGATTTCTCATCCTAACATTTTCAAAAGTCACTCCACTGCGCTGAGATCTGGTGACTTTGGAAGCCGATTGAGTTTATTTTTGTGTTCAAGAATCCAGATCAGCAGCTTTTAACATCTCAGACCAGCAACAACAATACCGAGTTCAGAGTCACAATAAATCCTCTTATGTCACCAATCTGAGGCTTTGTTTGATCTTCAGCAAGTCTGGACTTGGAGATAAGTTTGACGTCACACCCGATTTAACACGTTCTAGTTCACATAGTCTGAAAGGTCAGGATTTCAACATGGCAACGCCCAAGTAGATACTGTTCATCATCATATCATCACAGCTTACTAATGTTGATGTGAGAAGCGGCCATATTGAAACACAAAGTCGGAGTGAATGTCCGACTTCCCACTGAGAAAATCCAGTTGATTTTTCCCACTGGGAAGTTTCCGAGTTCACATTGAACTCATAGATGAACGCATAGATGCCTAAATGAATTGCTGTTGTGTCATTTATTGTTGAACAGGTGTGCAACACAAAGTGGCAGTTAAATGAATGTCCAGGATTCATATGCTGCAAAAACACAAAATTTCACCAAGTATTTTTATCTAGCTGCTGTTGAAAATGTCTTAGAAATAAGACAAAACTAATTTATGAGTAACTTTTCAGCAAGATATATGAAACAATTCTTAAATATTGATGAAAAAGCTATAGTTCCACTGGCAGATTATTTTTCTTATAACAAGACATTTATCTTAAGTTAAAAGTGAAATAATCTAGTATTTCTTCATCAATATTAAAAAACTATTGGCTTAAAGCAAGCTGATATATCTTGCTGAAAAGCTACTTGTAATTTAGTTTTGTCTTACACTAAAATCTAGACACAAAAACTTGGTAAGATTTTTGTGTGATTTTATGTTGAATGCAACATACATTTTTTAAGCTAAAGGTTTTTTTTTTTTAACTTAACCAGATGTTGGAATACTTTTATAAAATAAAACTGTTTTTTAATGTAATTAAGTTCTAGAAAAATCTCTAAAATATCTAGCGGCTCTTGCCTGCAGCATATTAATTGAAATGAACGCTGATGACTTCTCAAAAAGTAAGTGTTATGTTTGTACAGGTCATTAAGAAAACAGTTTGCTGTGTTGTTTTCCAGTCAGTGATAACTTACTGCAGCTGCCCAACCACTGGAGTTGCCGTGGGAACCGCAGGCGAACACCACCAACCAGATGAAGGTCATGATGAAGCAGAAGACTGAGACAAACATGACCCAACCCTGAGGGTTTTGTGGTACCACATATGTGCACGCCACCAGGATCCACACCAGACCTCCGAAGATCTGCAGAGAGACATTAGACAACACTGAACACAACGCTTTCTGCAGAAAGACTTCTTCATTTCCTCATTCATGGGCTGTTGTTGTAAAAGATGGAATGTTGTCTGACTAGTGGACACAAACCACAGAAGACTAACGAAAGTTTATCTTTAACAGGGAAAACATTGTAACCATATCATGTTCTCAAAGGTATTTACACGCTCAGTTGGTGATTACAATGCAAAAAAGTGGTGTCAGAAAGATGCAGGACATCTTGGACAACGAGTCTCATCCACTCCATGACCTGCTGGCCTGGTACAAGAGCAGCTTCAGCCAGAGACTCGTTTTGCCAAAGTGAACCACGGAGCAACACAGATTTCTGCCTGTAGCCGTCAGGCTTTACGATGCCCAAGTCTGTGCTAATTGATTCAAGTTTTTTCTGTGCTCCTTTAATAGGTTATTTATTGATTAATATAATGCATGTCAGTGCTTGTTATTTATTTGTATATATCTAGTCATTTTGAACTATTCACTCTTTCTTATTCACTCTTAGGTGTATATATATTTTACAAACTTTGTATTTATCACCTAAGATGGAGTAGCTTTCAACAAATAAGCAATTTCCCCTTGGGGATCAATAAAGTCTATTCTATTCTAAAACATAAAATCTTACCAAGTATTTTTGTCTAGTTTCTGTCGCAAATATCGTAGTACACTTGAAACAAAACGGAACTGACTTATCAATAACTTTTCAGCAAGATGTATAGGCTTATTCTGAATGAATAATTCCTTAATATCAATGAAAAAGTTCTAGATCCACAGGCAGATATTTTAACTTATAACATGGGAAAAATGTCTTGTTATAAGAGCAGATATATATTCACTGGCAGATATATAAATATATCTGCCAGTGAAACTAGAACTTTTTCATCAATATTAAGGAATTATTTACTTAAAACAAGCTCCTATATCTTGCTGAAAAGTTACCTGTAAGTTAGTTTTGTCTTATTTCAAGTGATCTAATATATTTGCAACAGAAACTAGACAAACATTCTTGGTAGGATTTTATGTTTTTGCAGTGTACTCACTGAACTCTGACAAAACTTTAAAGCATGCACTGCAAAAACACAAAATCTTACAGAGTATTTTTGGTTTATTTTCTAGTTCAAATATCTTAGTTCACTTGAAATAAAACAAAACTGACATATAAACAACTTTTCAACAAGAAATCTGAGCTTTTTTTAAAGTAAATAATTCCTTAATATTGAAAAAAAAGGTTCTAGTTTCAATGGCAGATTGTTTCACTTTTAACAATCTGCCACTAAAAATATTTTTCCGATATTTTTAGTGAAATAATCTGTCAGTGGAACTAAAACTTTTTCATCAATATTATGGAATTATTTACTTAAAACAAGCAGATATATCTTGTCAAAAGCTACTTGTAAGTTAGTTTTGTCTTATTTCAAGCATAGTGAGATATTTATACTAGAGAAACTAAACCAAAAGTATTTGGTAAGATTTTGTGTTTTTGCAGTGTGGTGCTTTTTTTCAAACTGTTTTTATATTTTCCGCTCATATTGTTAAGCTAATCCTTGTGTGCGTCTCTTTTTATGATTCTTTTGCGCCTGGAGGGATGAGAATGAATGTCTTTCTCTGAAAACGTTGAACATAAACAACAGCTCTCAGATAAGTTCAGTCTTTCAAGGCCTCTGCTTAAGGATGCACAGCTTGAGTTTCCATCATTTCGTCCATCCTGTATTTCCAGCTCGCTCCACAGCAGGGAGCCTCTGCCTTCGTTTATTCAACACCACTAATGATTGACGGGCTGCATTATTCATAGGCGCCGACCTTCCTCCACCTGCTGCCATTACAGTCCAATTCCACCTGCATGTTTTCTCTGTAGGTCCTTTTGAGTTCAAACTCCAGTTAAACGCAGAGGCGTCAGCAGCATTCCACAACCTCACTTCCTTCTTACTAAAGTTAGAAGAGCTGCATGGAAATTTTTGTGGATTTTTGCTGTTTGTCTTCTGTCTAACAGGGTTATTTGAGGAATTAAATCTCCTCTAACTGTTTTTGACCTTTAACCCTTGATTTGATTAGCTCACTAATTTTCCTTCTAACATTCCTATGAGCGTTGACCTTCACTGTAAAACATTTGAGCCGCATTTAGTTGTGTCTACTATCTTCAACTCTTTAAGTCGAATAAATTTAAAGTTTTAGATTTTGGACCAAAATGTGAGTTTGTGAAAGATAAACTTACAGCAGTAAGTTGTGTTAACTTTTTATTAATTTTGTCAAACCTCCAAGAGTTGAATAAACTGGAGTTGTTAGATTAGCACTGAAAAAGCTGAAAGAAGAAAGACAGGAGTGGGAACTATTTCCCAGAATGCTTAGCGGCTTGTTTCTGTATCCTGAGATGGAAGTGTGTTACATTGATCCGACTCTTGTGTTTTATTAAGGAAAATGTTTATTTTAAAGCTTGAGGATAATGTCCTGTTCACACTGAATGTTTCTGAGCTGAATTTATTGTGATGTTTAATAAAATTAATTATCAGATCAGAAATTTTATTCATGCAATTTGAAACAGGAATTTAAATTATTCCAAAGTAAAATAAGTAATTTTAACTTGATATTGTGAGTAAAATGATGGAGAAATGTGGCTGTTCAGTTTATTTTCTTGCATATTGAAATAATTATTTGGATTAAATTGCAGCATTAAGTTAAAACTCACAATTCAAGATTAATGAAGTTAAAAAACAATGTTTAAACAACTTGTCTCTTGTTGTTAAATCAACTCCATAAACTTTAACTTCTGACTTAAAACCAAAACAATTTTCTTGTCGACTTAAATTGCATTTTCAAGGCAGCAGGTGGACTTTCATTTTCAAGTTAAAACACCTTTAGACCACCTGATAGATTTGCAGGACAATCACAATCAGAGACTGGCTACATTTAAAAAGTTTACGCTATTAAAACTGAGCAAATCTTCACAGATTCTGACTTCTTCTAATGAGAAGCCAGAACAGGTACTGCAGTGACTTCATGGAGCTCCCTCTCCTCCAGACATCACTGTTGATCAGGTGGACAAAAATCTCTCAAAGTGTTCCTCCGTCGCGCCCCAAACACACTGTTACATCATATTAATCGACTTGGCTTTATGTGTGTTGTCTGTGAGGAGAAAGCTGGATCCAAACCCACAACTTTCCAACTGCAAATCAACTGATCTTCCTAATCAGGGTGTAACTGACTCAACTTGTGGCCTTCATCAGCGTCATTTGAAGGATGAAGGCCTCAAACCGAAATGTGTTGGTCTGCATATGAAGCTGTTTCCTAGTCCTTCAAGTGTTGTTAATGTCTTTTGGGAGTCAATAGAGTTGTTGCAGACACTTTTCTGGACTTTAATTGAGCTGCAGAAGACTGTTATACATTCCCTCTCACTAACAAAATGAGAGAAATATGTGAGTCTGGAGAATTTTTCTGTTTTCTGTTTGTTTTTTATTGTGTTCTGTCCGGCAGGGAAATGGACCACAGGTTGGCTACCTCAGCAGAAAGCCTGACTAATAGCAGCTTATTATTCTCTCAGTTACTCTTTAAAGAGTAAAACTGCAAAAATAACAAGATAAAAAATATTTTAGGTAAAAAGTTAAACCCAATCGGTTAATTTAGAAAATATTGCTACACCTCTTTCTTTAGTCGTAGCAGCTCCTAATAATCAGTTTAATGCAATATCTATATTAAGCTCAATTATTCACAAGTGAGTGACAGACTGTAAAATGGAAGATTATTTACTCTACCACTTTTAAATTATGGCTTAAATTTTTATTTTTATGTTTTTAGTTGGGTCTTCCTTCTTTACGTTCTGTGAGACTCAATTTGGCTCAAGTTAATATATTTCTCTCCCAGTTTTCCTCCTTTGTTGCTTTAAAACCATAAAAGCAGAAATCAGGATGGCTCAAATTTACACAGATTTACTATGCAGTATATATATGGGACATATTTTTAAAGGCTAAGCCGGTTTTAGCGGTTTTAGGTTTAAGCGGTGAGAAGAAGAAAAACAAATTGGAGGAAAACTGCTTCCGGCTTCACAAAAACAAATGCACCTCTTTACTGTCCCATCCTATATAACCTACATTAACCATCAATTTTTCTACCTTCACAAAGGATTTTTACTTCTATTTTTAGATTTGTTCAGCTTTTAAACAACAATTTTTAAGGAAGTAAAAAATAGCCACTGGAAAAACTGACCAGACTTGTTTAGAGGAATGCCATTAAACTTGATTTTATTTTTAAACTTAAGGATGATAAAACTAACAAAAAGAGAGTTCAGATCAGTTTATCAAGTTTTGCAACTTTCTATAAAGTTTTGTAGGAGGTTAGTTTGATCCTTGCGTAAAAGCTAATTTTGCGCACATGGAGGCGCCAAATTCCTCTTTATGGGGGAAAAGTGAAATAAAATAATACAAATAAACTCTTGCTCTGTTGTAAGTTGCTGTTCAAACCCCCGCAGACGCCATTTCTTACCAATTCAGGCACGTAGAGGATGTCCGGAATGGTGGTGCAAACCCCCACGCCGTTGGGCAGGTGGCCCATCATTGCAGTGTTGGAAGCCATTTCCGCGGATCTGCTGCTGAAGCTGAAGCTGCTGCTGAAGAAAGACTGACGAGGATTCAGACCTGCCGGGCTTTAAAGCATGAAGGAGCCGACTGGAAAAACCGGAATCCCCGTCAGCCGAGCGCAGACACGCCCGGCAGCCCGCACGGCGCAGGATGGATCTGAGATACAAACTGACGGGGAGAGACGCACTAATTAATCTTTGACCAGAGGCTACTTTATCACCATGGCAACGTGAGGCAGAGCTGCTGCCAACAACAAAACAACAACAACAACACAAGAGGAACAACAACAAAAAACTGCTCCTCTAATTTCTACCATAAATGACAAGTTTATCTAAAAATTGGCGCAAAAATTAGGAATATTTGCAAACTTGTTTGTCTTAACAAGGTATGGATAGATTTCTGTTCACACCCAGTGAGTGAACACTTTGCAAAACCTTTTTTGGTAAAGAAATTGACATTTTTGTCCATTGTTTTATGGCACATGTGTCAAACTTAAGACCCATGGGCCAAATCCGGTCCACCACAGCTTTTTATGTGGCCTTCTCGACTAAACACTAAATGTGCTTATATGTTATGTTATCAATCAAATCAATGCAGTATTTTATCTGTTTACTGTCAAAATATATCAATCAGTCCCTCCAGTTTCTTGAGAATTATCGTGGAAATTCACACAAAATCTCCCCACTTTTTTGCATCATACATAGTTGGGAGTTTACGGCAGATTTTTCTCAAAAATTGTCAAAAACTTTCTTACTTGTACTAAACAGCTGCCTCAGCTTTAATTGAACTGACATTATAGTCCATGATCTATAGAGTGAGTGATAAAATTTGCATTTAGCATCATAAATAAGCACAAATATTTCCAAATTAGTAACACAAACACAAAACCCTGGAGGGACTGAAAAGATGTTCAATAATATTATTTAATTTTAAGAATTTATTGATATTTTAACAGTTGGTGAACAGGTTTGATCAATAACTATCCCTGTAAGAGCATTCATGGTCTTGATTTGGCCCAAAATGAGTTTGAAGCTGCTGTCTTAGGGAATATCAGAGCTCAATCAAGCTAGATGGAGAGTGTCTAAAACATTTTTGTCCTCAAATTACACAAACAGCAGGTTATTAAAAAATAAAGTCACTACAAAATTTATTTAAAAAATGATTGTTAATTGTATTCATTGACTCAAAATCCGATGTTAGTAACTTTGGTAAAGATCTGATCAGTAAGGATTTGTGTAAAGTGGTTTATGTTGACTCTCCTTTTCTCATTTGTTTCATAGCAGATCCACAAGTCAGAGAAAGATGTCAAACTGCTGATTAGGCATTTACTTTATTTACAACAGAAATAGACACATTGTTGTTGAAGTGCTGCAGTCTATTACACCTCAGTTTGTAAACAACAGAGCCATGGAGATGTTGAGCATCTTATTTGGCAGGACCGGACTGCCGGGCAGCTGAGCTGTCAAACAAACACCTCGGACAATCGACTTGCTGGATCCAGTTTCCTGCTACTGTCATCCTATCCTACAGCCTGGGAGGAAAGCACTCCATCCCAAAACAAAAACAACACCACATACCTCATCTACATGGTGGCAAAAGCAAGTAAAACTCTGTTCCTCCATCTGTGATGAAACGTTAAGCTGAATGTTACACTGTAAAACATTTGAAGGTGGTTTAACTTGAAAATGAAAGTCCACCTGCTGCCTGGAAAATGTAATTTAAGGCAACAAGAAAATTGTTTTGGTTTTAACTCAGAAATTAAAGTTCATGAAGTTGATTTAACAACAAGAGACAAGTTGTCTAAACATTATTTTTTAAGTTCATTAATCTTGAATTGCGAGTTTTAACTTAATGCTGCAAATTAATCCAAATAATTATTTCACAATATGAAAGGAATAAACTACCCTCACCTGGTTAAAGAGCCACATTTCTCTATTATTATACTCATAATATAAATACTTATTTTACTTTAGAATAATTAAAATTATTGTTTCAAATTTTATGAACAAAATTTCTGATCTGATAATGAATTTTATTAAACATCCCAATGAATTCAGCTCAGAAACATTTAGTGTAAACAGGACATTATCCTCAGGCTTTAAAATGAACATTTGCCTGAATAAAACAGATCAATGTAACGCACTTCCATCTCAGGATACAGAAACATGCCGCTAAGCATTCTGGGAAATAGTTCCCACTCCTGTCTTTCTCTTCTTTCAGTTTTTTTCAGTGCTAATCTAAAAACTCTAGTTTATTCAACTCTTGGAGGTTTGACAAAATTAATAGAAACTTAACACAACTTACTGCTGTAACTTTATCTTTCACAAACTCACATTTAGGTTCAAAATCTAAAACTGGATACATTTATTTGACTTACAGAGTGGAAGATAGTAGACGCAACTCAGGTGTTTTACAGTGTGGGTTCTTAATATAATCAGGGAAATGCTGTAAATTTGTCCTTTTCTTATTTTTATGAAATGAAGCGACATCACTAGCGCTTTTCTGGATGCTTTACGATAAAATGAAATCAGTCATTCCCATTGACCTGCATCACAGCAAAAGCAGAAAATCTTACCAAGTATTTTTATCTTGTTTCTAGTGCAAATATCTCAATACACTTGAAATAAGACAAGTGTCTTTTCAGCATAATATAGAGTAAATAATTCCTTAATATTGAATAAAAAGTTCTAGTTCCACTGGCAGATTATTTAACTTATAACAAGACATTTCTCCCATGTTTCTAGTGAAATAATCTGCCAGTGGAACTAGAACATTTTCAGCAATATTAAGGAATTGTTGACTCAAAATAAGCTTGCTGAAAAGTACTTATAAGTTAGTTGTGTCTTATTTCATGTACACTAAGATGTTTCCACTAGAAATACTCGGTAGGACTTTGCGTTTTTGCAGTGTATCTGATCCACCGGGCTGATGCGTTGCATGAATTGGGAGTTGAAACAAAGCCAACCCTGTGCATGATTTACTCACTGGGTGACAAACGGTGCACACCCAGTGAACGAAACTACTGGATGAGAACTGTTGAACAAAACAAACAAAAAGGAATCACAGTGAAGCAATAACAAATCAGAACAAGGAAAAAATAATCCCCCAAAAAAAGAAGAGCTACACCCAGGTGCAGCAGATCATGACAACAAGCGGAAAACGGTTATGATAGTTGTCAGTTTTCCCTGGAGTGTATATCCCAGAAAAGTCAGCAGTAATGAATGAAAAATAGAAAAAAAAAAAACATTTAAATGCATTGCAATTGTCAATTATACTCTATACTTCATATGATGGTTGATCCGGTTAACTTCAGCATCAGCAAAAACATCCAAACAATGGTTCATGCTGACGCAATTCCTTTAGAAAAATGCTGAAACTTGAAATTCCTCCGTTATCTCTTTGCTCTGCAAACCTGTTGTTAGATAGCAGAGTCTCCTTTAGTATAATCTTCAACTAAATCAGTAAAATGATAAGATCATAAATACAACAACTCCTAAAAGACAGGATTACGTCACTGGTCATTACTCATGAATGGATTACATAATTATAGTTTGAAACTTCAGATGAATAAAAAACGTCTAGAAGAACATAAGCAAACTATCGAGCTCCTTTTAATTTATCATCCTATTAATTGATGTATTGCTTATTGCAGGAGTGTCAAACTCATTATAATTTTGGGCCACATGAAAAATCTGAATGTTCTTAAAGGGCCGATTGTCCCAGAATATATTGACAAAACCAACTAAACTGTTAAAATATCAATAAATAGCTGTTCCTCCAGGAGTTTGTGATTGTTTTAGTGTTTTTGCAATCAAAATTACAGATTTTATGGTGCCAATTTAGAAATGTATATAAGGAATTTTTATGACATTGGTGCTAATGTATGATGCTACATGTGACTGTTTGTTACTCGCCGTATTGGTTACGGACTATAACGTGGAATCAAGTAAGCCTGAGGCTGCAGTCGCTTAAACTCAACATTTTTGACAATAAAATCAGAAGAAAAAAAAAAAGGGGATCTGTTGATTTTGTGTAAATTTTGCCAATTTGTGAAAAACTGGAATAACGTATTGATGTAATTTGGAGTCTAAAGGGCCAAATAAAAAGCTATGGAGGCCCGATTTGGCACCCGGGCCTTGAGTTTGACACCTGTGGCTTATTGAGTCAGACTTAGTTTATGTTTCTATATGTGTGGATAAAACGGGCTTACTGTGGTTCACCAGAGCCCCAAAGCTTCAGAAACTGCTTTATAACCTTTTCCAGTCTGACATATCTCAATAACCTTCTTTCTCTTTTGTTCCTGAATTTTTGTGATCTGAACGAAGGTGAGATTCCAGACACACTGCGAAATATTTTGGTGCTGCTTTGCATACAAGAGGGAAAACAAAGCATTGTAGGCGACAAGTTATCTGTTTAATTTTCATTTTATGTCATTCAAATAGTTTTTTTGTACTTTGCTTTGTTTTTTGCTGACTGAGAAACTTCCAGAATGTTATCTAAACCGGTTTAACTCCTGGATAGCTGCAGGTCTTTATCTGTTAATCTGCTTCTCTAAGAATGCACATGTTGTCTTTAACCATCATCTTCTCTCCAAACCATCTGTTGGATGTGTTTGATAAGTTGTGTCTTTTTCGAAGAGCACGTGGATTATTAGCTGTGCTAACTCCTTCTAGTTTTTAAAAATCCTCACTATATCAATATCTACTGTTCATTACGCTCAAATTTCTGGAGTTCAGCTTAACTCTTCAGCTTTCTGGAGCACGGCCAGAACAGAACATCAGATCAGTTAATAGCCACATTCCTAAAATGCGTTTGTTTCTGTCGTTGACGAACATCGCTCTGTACGTCACACACAACACACACTCCACTGGAAGATAAAACTTCTGATTAACTCCGGATTCAAAGTCGTAGATTAATTAAACCACCACTGCAGGTATCTGCAACATTGGTGCTGGTCTTATAGCAAAACAGTGAAATTGGAAAAACACTGAACTTTAACATATGTGAAAAATATAAAAATAATTTGACAAGCTCTGCAGTTTAAACTGAAGCCCACTCTATATTTTAATTTCTGTTCAGGAATAAGCTGAGTAATCCACTCACTGTTATACTGGAAATACTCTTAAAATGTTGTCTTTGGCTGATGTTTTGAAGTTATATTCACATGTTTTACACAAGTTAAAGTTACAAACAGTATAGTTTTTTTCATGAAAGCACAAAAAGTCTTTATTGAACAGAAGACATTTACATGAGGGAAAGGCAGGGAGGAGGACGGTGTTGTACTTGAGCCTCCCGATCAACCGGTTCAACCACCGCCCGCTCTCTTTTGCTGTTGAAGAAGTTAAGAAACCGAGGGTGGGACCTCTATTTCCTGCTTACCAAAGTTTATGCATTTTCACTTGTAATCTAGTGATACACTTAAAAAAGCTGAAGTTTGAGTTCATTAAAATGGGACACAGTGGGCATTGATATTACAAGATGTTAATTCCAGGAATGTTATAGCTGATGTCACAGTTTCTGTTTTTAAAGGTCAATAGTTTAGCAAAAAAAACAAAAAAAAAACTTAAAGAAATAAATGCAGAGGAATTACCAAGTTATTCTTCAGTAACCAATTATTAAATTTCCATTATAAATTTCAAACACTTTTGTAATCTTTGGTGGGAAGAATAGAAAAAATGGATCTAAACCTGAAGTGAAATGTAAAAAAAACAAAACCTAAATAAATAAATTGTTTGATGCTTTTTCAACTTCTTTGGCATGTGTAATCAAACAGGTTTTGGTTTAGTCATACAGGTTTTCTTTTGGACATATTCTGGTCAGGAAACACCAGGAAGGGGCGGATGGATGGACAGATGGATGAATGGATGAATGCATGGATGAATGGAATTATTGTATTACTTTTGGTAATTCTGTGAATTTGTCATTTATGTATTCTGTTTTCAAAGTTTTCAATAAAATGCTTTCCTTGAATTTTTTTCAATGTCTTAATTGAATTTTTTTCACAGCCCTTTATTTTTTGATTATGTACAAATATACTACCAGCATAAAGCATAATGTCAAAATTTTTGTCTTACATATTCAAACCTGTTGACTTAAATGTGCTCTATAAATGTTTGTCTTAAATTACATTGTTTAGTGATATTTCAATATATATAGCATGCTTTTTTTTTTTATTAAACATACGACTTCTCCAATGTTTTTCCACATATTTTGTTAATAAATAATAAATTTCAACGTCATATCCATCGATTCAGAGGCTGAAAATACCCCACCAAGTACACAGTAAGTTGTTTCAGCTCCGGTGGCCCCACCTGCTGGCCAGCAGAGGAATCGCGCCGCTGCGCCTTTACTCTAAGTATTACGGTGTTCGGACGAGGTCTTTTACCGTAACTGGGAGTATGTGGTTACTTTTCGACGGACATGGCAGCTGTTGCCAAACAGCAGCTGCTCTTCAGCTCAACGTGAGTCCACTATCCTTGTTTTACGGTCTGAAGCAGCGATATATGATCGATAATTTGCTTCAGTTGGCTTGTTCGCTGCCTTGCAGGTTCTTGTGGTTAGCTTAGCCTGTTGTACTTTGATCTTTGGTATCGACGTTGCTGTGTTGACGCGGCGGAAGCGACGAACGGAACTAGAACTGCCATATTAAAAGTCAACAATAACGAGGTAGGTCCACGACTTAAATGAGCAGAATGTGATTTTAGAGCCTGTTTGTCAGTACAGTTAGCACAGTTTGTACAACAGGCTGATACAGAACAACAGGGCTGGTTGAGTGTGATGTTTATTTCTGACAACATTATAGCTGTAATGGAGTTTAGCTTGAAAATTCATGTATAGTACGAGCTGAAGAACTCAGTGTCCTGGTATGGTCCAATAAAACATGCGGTTTGAATATGATGAATCAAAAAACAGGTTTTTCTGATTTTTCCTGTGTCATGTACCTGCTAGAAGCGAGAGGGGCGTGGCTGCATGATGTTATCTGTCCTGTAGTAATCTCTGAGGAGCAGCACTAGAAAATACGCTCTGCTTGTTCTATACAAAGTTTGGTAGTAAATAGTTACATTAACTCAAAAACATTTACTGGATTAACTTTTTTTGAATAATGTACTTTTAAGAGTATTTTTTCTACGCTGTGCTTCTTACTTTCACTTGAATAATTTTATTATGAAGTTCGCTTACTTGAGTAAAAACTTTTGCATACTCTACCCACTGAATAAAAAACAAAACATGTTTTAACCAAAAATTTACCATACACAGAGACACACCTGCAGTTTTTGTAACAGTTTCATAAGTTTTATACTGAAATAAAATGATTTATATATATGAATTTGTCATTTTGGTCCTTAAATTCCACTTAACGTTACACTTTGGTCCATCCGATGATGTAATTTCTAAGTATTAAATGATTGATAATTTGACCAGTTTCTCAGTAACTGAGTAGACTTTTTACCAAATACTTTTTAACTCATGAGTAATTTATTGAATGGCTACTTTTTACTTTTACTTGAGTGAAAATATCTTGAAGTAGGGCTACTCTTACTTGAGTACAATTTCTGTTGACTCTGCCCACTTCTGATTGTATGAATCACTGATCAATCTATCTGATTAATGAGATTTTACAAAACTTTACAAGTTGAAAGTCCTTAAAAATGAGAGTTCACTTTAAAAATAATAATAATAAGGTAGCACTTATGCCATTTACATCATTCGATGCACTGATAAAAAAAAAAAAAATAGCAGAATAGACTGGTAATTCAGTGCCTGAGAGCTGCTTTCCTGCAACTTTTAGATGCATCCATTCACCAAACACTTGAATAATTCAACAATTACCTTTGTCAGACTGCCACGTTCAGCAGACACCTTGTAAAAAGAAAATACAATAATTTTTTTCAGTTTTTTTGGAGCAGAACTGCTTCCAGAAGTGCATTTTCTGTGCACCGCAAATCTGGAACAAACTTCCAGAAAACTGCAAAACAGCTGAAACACTGAGTTCCTTTAAATTAAGAGTTGCTTTTGACCAACATATTTGATGTGTATTGATAATTTTGATGAAATGTAATGTTTGTTACTGGTTTCTCAATTGGTGAATATATGATGTTTTATAACTTTTTAAAGTATTTAAGCCAGTATTTTTTGTTTTTCAATTAATTTAAGACATTTTATGTCCTTAATTTTAGATGCTTATGACTATTTAAGGACACACAGACATTATATTAACATAAACTCTGTCTTTTTCTTCAGGCATCTAGGATAGACCTGGAACGTCTTTGTTTACATGATGAAGATGTGCCAACAGCTGGATCAGTTTTCCTCAGAGCTATCAGTTCACAGCAGAGTTATCTGATTTCATTGCCTCTAATTCCTCAACACAAACCGTTTTCAATGTTGATCTGAAGAGTTCGGATCGGCCTCATTGCTTATTGGAGTTATTTGAGCTGCCGACAGGGTTCAATTCTTCGTTTTCATCAATGCGTCAATGGAAGGTTTTCTTCAGTCAGCACATGCGATGGTCCAGCGCTTTGACTCAAGCCCTCACCCTGTCCGTCATCACGTTCTGCGTCGTCCTGCCTCTGTGCTGCCACCGCCTGCTCTACTCCTACTACTTCTTCAGGTTCACGTACCTGAACTCCATGAGCGATGAGGTCCTACAGAAGAGCCTTGATCGAGGCCAGGACGCTCTGCACTTCTGGCAGAGCGGCTCCCCAATGGAGTCGACCAGATTCAGCGACGTCGCCCAGAATCCGGAGCTGCTGGTGACCGTGGTGACGGCCAGGCGCAACGAGGCTCGGCACTTCCACTACCTGCTCCAGGTGATGCGGCAGCTGAGCAGAATCGCGGGCGGCTGTGGGGGTCGGCGATGCGCTGAGGTGCTGCTTTGTGATGTGGAGAGCGGCCCGGAGGAAAACCAGGACGCAAAGCTGCTGGAGGGTCATTTCAAGGTCATACGGCGTTCAAATCAAGAGCAGCAGGCCAACAGGGAGTCACCCAACACCTTCGAGAGGGAGAAGAGGGATTACGTGTTCTGTCTCCGCCAGGCATGGGAGCTGATCAAGCCCAAGAACATGATCCTCCTGGAGGATGACGCTCTGCCTGGAGAGGACTTCTTCAAAGTGGTTAAGGATCTGCTTTCTCGCCGGTTCGCCCTCCACACGCTGTACGTCAAGCTGTATCACCCTGAAAGGCTGCAGCGCTACTGGAACCCTGAACCGTACCGCATCTTGGAGTGGGTGGGGCTCGGTTTGGTGGGGGCTACCGCGCTCCTCCTCTCAATCCCTTACTGTAATCCCGGCTCCCTCTCCTTCACTCTGTCAGCCAACCACCTCGTCTTCTTCACCCTCTACTTTATGGTGGCCGCCGAGCTCATAGGTAGGCACTACCTCTTGGAGGTGCGGAGAATCTCCCCGCAGCTGTACGCCGTCTCCCCGGCAACCGAGTGCTGCACCCCGGCCATGCTTTTCCCCGGCAACGCCTCGCTAAGGGTGGCGGACTTCCTGGATGGCTCGTTCTGCTATAAAGGGAACGCCAAGGATATGGTCCTTTACCACAAGGCCAGGTCCACTCCCGGAGAAAGAGCGCACAGCGTGGAACCCAACCTCGTCACGCACATCGGGGCCTATTCCTCAGTCAGACCCAACCCACTCAGGCCCAAACTCCTCTAATAAAGCACTTCACTGCAAAAACACAAAATATTACCAAGTTTTTTTGGTCTAGTTTTTAGTGCAGATATATTTGTTCACTTAAAATAGGACACAAATAACTTATAAGTAACTTTTCATCAAGATAAAGTAGCTTATTTTAGCTCAATAATTTCTTAATATTGATGAAAAAGTACAAATTCCTCTGGCAGATTATTAGACTTATAGGAAAAATGTCTTATTATGCACTGAAACAAAGAATTGAGCTCGTTTATAAAAAATGTAGTTCATTTGTTACATGTAATCGCATTACGTTTGCCAAACTATAATATAATTTAAAATATTTACGTGGATTAACTTAATTTGATTACTTGTAACAAATTAACTAATTTTTTTAATTTGAATCTTTTCAGTGTGAACTATTACTTTTTTGTCACTATTAAGGAATTATCTTCTTAAAACATGCACCTATTTATTGCAGAAAATTTACTTGTGAGCTAGTTTGGTCTTATTTCAAGTGTATTAAAATATTTGAACTAAAAATGATTAAGATGTGCTTTTGTTGTGTTGGGTTAACGTTTTTCTGTCACATCATGAGGGCAGAACATGTTGATGTTTGGTTTGGAAATGTTATCATGAATGTTCAGACAGGTTGCAAATCTTTAGCTTTGTTTGCCTGAGTTGTACTTTACTTTACTCACTCTTTTCCACCTGAGTTGCACTTTTAGTTCCAGTTGCTTGCACCAGTTTCTGTCTTGTGGATTAAGTTAGTTTCAGCTGAAAAAAATAATAAAATAAAAGCTGCCTGTTGCATAAAAAGCAATACAACTGAATGGGGTAGCTTTAATTGTTTTCTATATTTAAAAACATGACAAAGATGATTAGCTTTTCAAATGGGTTCTGGTATTTTTTTAATTTATTATTATTTACCCATATTTTTGGATACGTATGTTTGCTAGGGGATGTTTTAAATTCACTTTAAAAACTGATGAATTAAAAAGGTTTTTCTAAAATTATGTTATAATCTAGTAGAAGAAATGTGGCTACGTGAATCTGTTAAAATATCATCTAAAGCAGCAGGTCATCAGGAGTTATTTTGGCTTGATAATCAATATTAATTTGAAATATTTCCATAGGTCAGCTGGCCCAAAAAATAAGCAATTGGCAAAGTATAAATTTATGATTTTAATGGCAACTTTACTAGCAATGACCATGCCACCAAGATATATGTTTAAAGATTTATTGATGAAGGGATGAATGATTTTGATTTGGTCATTGGGGAGAAGGATGGAGGGTTTGGAAAGTGAAGACTCTGTGCTTGGTCTTTGGGAAATGGCAAATTAAACCTGTATCCATTTTGTTTTATAACTTTGTCTTTGCAGATTTATTTGCTTTGCTTTATTTTTAAAATTGGACCAGGCCAAACAGTATATCCTGATGCTGGAAATCTTTGGGAATCTGTTCATCTAACTTGTTGATTTTGAGCTGATGAGTTGTACACTTAACCTCTTTGAAATATGATTAAAGTAAAAATGTTTAAAGTTATTTAAACATTGGAATAACTAGAAGAGGAATATTTTTTTATTTCCTTACAGTTTGTCTGCAGACTATATGAGTTTTAAACTAATCCTTACAGTTTGTCTGCAGTCCAACATGTTTCTGTAAAGAGTTTTAAAACTGATTTTTTTTCTGGGGAAAAAAAAAAAGAAAGCTATGTTAAACAGCAGATGTTTTTAGACTTAAGCTGCTGTCAGAATGCTGTAAAACCAAACATATCAGAGGGTCGGCTGTATATTATACAATTATATAAAGGATAAACACCATTTTTTAGTGATTAAAAACTTTAAGAGAATACTTAACCAAATTACTGTGCAGGATCTCACCTCATGTTTCTGTATCTTTATTTTGATGTTTCTTATAAGCTTTACAAAGCAGAATAAATTACTGTTTTCATTTATTCTTTTACTGATGTTAGTGAATGTATGAATGCCTGTACTTTTCAGACTGCTGCTGAAGTGACTAAACAAATAAGATAAAACTTTCTCTTCTCATATTTTCTTGGATTAAATGCAGATACATCACTGCTTTTATTGCGCAGAGGCAAACAGAGATGAATCGATCTGATGTTGGGCTGCCTTCCCATTACTATCTGTTCAGTTTTTCTGTCTTACAGCCCAAAAAAGTCCTGGTTTACTAAAGCGATGCACTAAAATGCTGAACTTCAATTGCCACCAATCCACTGACCCCTCAGTGTCACTGAATGGGCCTTAGATGTGCTACCCATGGACTTGCTTGGTTGTTTTTGAACCTTTATGAACATGAAATGATTTATTCATTTGTTACTTGGAAGATAAATGGGTAGATACAAGCAGCCATTTCCTCCGGTGAAGCCGCCACTTAATGGATTAAGCAAACTGTTAACACGTCCTCATCCTCAGCTTAATGGAACCAATCCTCAGTTTGATTGTAGATCGCCTTATTAGCCATTTTTTTTCTCCCCGAGATATTTCTCGAGGCTTTGAATAAGATTTCCGAAAAGTAACTTATCCAATAACAAACGCAGTGATTTCAAACATGGCGCTCCTGCGGCCTACTCGTCCACTCTTGCCCATCATCAACAGGTCGGCACCAAAGTAACAGGCCTCAGTCAACACAGAGATGATCTCAGTTGGATCCACAAAAATTTTCAATCATTTAGGTTAGGAGAGGTTTCTCTCGTCTTAGGAGATCAGAGAAGACATTTTATAAAGCCGGGTTACAGAAAGGATAAATAGCAGAGCGCTGGTTTCATATGTCCATGCACCTCACGCGCATAAAAAAACAAAACGGTGCCAATGTTTGACCGTTTCCAGTAAAACCCGTAAAACCTGCCTACCTGCAACAAAAGAAAAAAAAAACAGTCCAAATCTCAACTTCTAATAAAACTCATGTTAATAGCGCTATATGTTTTAGTCTATCCCTAATATAGTTTTAGAAAATTTAGAGAAACAGTGAAAATGTTGGATTATATATATATATATATATATAAGTATCCCAAACATAGTTTTTATCCCTAAAACCATATCTATATATAGGAATTACTCCATGTTTCCCAACATTTTTCATGTTCAGATGGGACCAATGGATCCTCGTTCAAGCAAAAAAGAAACTGACTGCTGATGTCATAAAAGGTCTTCAAGACCACATGTTGCAGCATTGATGGATATGCTCAGCAGATGGCGTGAAAGGTTAACTAAATGGTAAACCTGGAGACTTTAGCAAAGATCACATTGGCTCCTGTTTCTTTACTGAAATACCAAAAATAATTTCAAAGACAATCTCATTTGTACAAGATTACAAATGACAACATTTGTAATTATCCCTTGAGATGACTACAAATGTCGTCTCATGTATTTGTTTTCCAAAGTAAGGTTTTATTTCAAACTTGAATTTAACAAAAGATTTTGTTTAACACGTTTAAAATATACAAAATAAAAACTTAGCTGTATTCAAGTTTCTACATAAAAAGTCACCTTATGGGAAAAATAAAACTATAATTAAATCAAAATAAGTTGATAAAAAGTTTATTCAGAAGATCATTTTGGGACATTCATGTTCCAAAATGATCATTAATGTTACAAACACAAGTGTTTACCAAATTAGTGTCAGTTCAACAGTCAAGAAAAGAAGAACAAGAACAAGTTTATTTCATGTTTGCAAAAACATTTACAAATGTTTTCTGTAAATTTCAGGATTTTTAATAAACTATCTGTTTCCGTTATGCTGCTGCTGTGAATCACATGACGCCTGGTGTTGCCTTTAGGATCTCAATGAAATGTGGGTAAAACTGAATGTCACCATGAAAACTTACTGCACGCAGTGGTGAATGAAACAATGTGTAATACTCAAGAATAGATAAATATTCTGTGCTGCACACCGAATATAAATACGTTAGTTTCCCTCCTTCTTATCAATAATTTGCCAGGGATTTTAAGATACGTTGTTCGTAGTTCATATTTCCGTTGGTCTTTGAATGCAGCAGCAGCAGCAGCAGTGGTTTATTAGAGCAGGACTGGCAGCTTGGAGCAGATCACAGGAAGGCTGAAATGGGGATGGATGTCCTAATTCTTTTCATGTGCGCCGGAAAGGAAAACATCTGATGTTTCTCCAGGGACGTGGACGCGCTGTAATCACGCTGTCAGCTAAAGGAAGGATCATTAACGAGTTCTGGTCTTTCAGCTGAAATAACAAGGCAAAACCTTCGACATATAAAGCTTTAAAAGTTTTATTGAAGTTTCCCGAATCCGAGGAGAAGTTTAGGAAAAGTTGTGTGGGAGTTTTTTTTTTTTTGAGATGTCGGAACCAGCGGAGAAAAACGAAAACATTCCTGACGCGTCTGCAGGAAAAGGAATTCCGAACGGAGGGAGTCCTGCAAAAACCCAAGAGGTGAGAGCATGAACACGCAAACCCACGCACACCTGGTCCTCCTCTGCTTGCATCATGTGTTTCTGCAGCTTTTTATGCCAGAGCACAGCAGTAAACTTCTGGACTCTTGTCCTTTCAGCTGCATAAAGCAGAGAAACAGCTGAGGAAGGATCAGAAACTCTCAGCTGATTTTTTTTTAAATCAAAAATAATTCTAATAAATTCTTTAAACTTTGTCTCGTTGAAACTTCTCTTGAAAATGATCAAAATTTTAAATGTGAATTTTTATTTAATCCATTAATATGTTTCATGATGGATTATCATGCATCTTTTCCCTTTTTGTTTATATTGCAGGTTACAGAAAGTGTTAAAGTGAGATCGTTTTCCTTCATTGCATTCTTGAATGTAACATCTTTAATTGTCAGCCTTATAACCTCATCACACAGCGTTGTTCTCAGTTAGCCGGTGAGGTTTGTCTGTAGATAACTGAAGTAATTTTCTGTTTCTGTGATGATTTTTGAGAACATCTGTTGTTTTGTGCTCTGGAGAGCAGCTCCTTCTGTTTCACAACAGTTAGAGGATGAAGAGACCAGAAGATGTGGTTGGTCCAGAAATATTTACACACTCTGAACGTTTTCATGCCTCATTACAGCCACAAACCAGTTGGATTTCAGCAACGTAAAGTAGAAGATAACTGGGAAGTGAACTGCTCATTTTCAGAATGTTTAACAAAGATAAATCTGAGCAGTTTTATCTTTGGAGTGCATTTGGATTCAGTTACCCCGAGATAAATCCTTATTGGAGCGTCCTTTGATTAATTTGTCTTTATATGTCTCTGACAGCTTTCCAGAGACTAAAATATTTAATTTCAACATTTATCTGTCATATGCACAGCAGAAACATGCCTGCTTGTTGAATGAAAAGCTTACTTTGCTGTCTGCAAGAATGGCATTTAAAAAAGTTTAAATTAAATTACCAAATGCAACATGATCTTATAAATATCTATATTGATTTCATACAGTATATAGTGTGAATAAAATGTCTGCTCTTCACTGAACTGTAGCTCAAGCTCATTCAGATTGGTTGGAAAGGTGCCTGTCATGTCAATTTTCAAATCTTGACACAGTTGGAATAAATTGTGGACTTTGATTGGGCCATTCTAACTAAGGATGCACCAATGCATAAATTTAGGTCGATATTAAGGTTCCTGTTGTTTTTGAAGCTTTTGGGGGAAAAAACAACCATATTCCTGACTTCATCACTCCTTCTTTGCTTCAGTTAAACTCCCCACAATCACTGTCACATGACCAACTTAGTTCACTCCTCCTCCAGAAACAAATGGCAACAGGAAAGAAATAAATATCGGCGGTTAATATCGGCCCAGTTTTGTTTATCGGAGAAATACCAATATATTATAAAATTATTAATAATATACGTTTTCAGCCTGCTAGGTAACCAAAGAGTGAGTGACTGAGTTGCTAGGTAACCAAAGAGTGAGTGAGTGAGTTGATTCCACCAATCTTGCTTCAGCTGATCGTCAGAGGTTGAGTGGCTAAAGCCTTTCCTCTGTCTACATCACCCAGAATGCTGTGCAGTTCTGAATCGGAGTTCAGTGAAACTGAGCATTTTATCGGCTATATTATCTATTAATATTCATCATGCGTATATCGCAACATATATTGTTATTAATTTACTGTCCAGCCCAGGATCCTGGATCCACTTGAATATTACGTCACGTTTGTTTGTTTCATTTCATTTTATTTATATAGCGCCATTGGCATAAAGATTGTTTAACACAATCTTAATTGCAAAAGGATGAATGTGGGTGTAATTTGGGAACCAAGGTAGATTAGCAGAGCTGTACCACATGCAAACAGAGGGCTTAAAATAACAAAACATCATCATATCATGGAGAGAGAGGCTGTTTAGTTAGCAGTGTAGTTGTTAGTGTTGAGTGAACTACAGATCTAATGTTTACGTTGACGGTGCTGATGGAGAAGTACAGATGAAGTAGTGCTGTGTCTTTGTGGAGAGGAACTGTGGTGCCGTATGAGGAAGTTAAGTTGGCAGAAAATTGTTTGAGGGCGCTCCGTAGCATACAACGACAGGATGTCACAGTGATGAGGTGTGCAGTGGAGACAAAGTTCTTAAAAGTAAGGCCGAGATTGTTGGGACGTATTCAGAGTATGACTATATCTACATGTATTGACAATAAATTCAATAATAATATATATGATAGTAGACATGTGATCAGGATAAATGGATAATATGTCTGGCAGAATATTTAACATTTAGACTATTCATGAACTCTGATCCAGAACCGCACAGCATTCTGGCAGACGTAGACAGAGACAACCTCTCACAACCATCCAAGCAAGGTTGGTGGCATCAACTGACTCACTCATTCTTTAGCTACCTTGCAACAACCTGTTGAGTAACTTGCACGGCAACAGTTTAATGTTTCACCGCCGTGCCTTATAACTGCTTAAAAATAAAACAATGGTGCCATATACCGAAAATTGTGCTTAAAGAGGAAAGGTCAGACCACCAGTTTGGAAGTATTTTGGATATTTAAAACAAAAAACTAATCAGTGATTATTGACATTTTGACTTTATATGGAAGACTTGTATCATGACATGTTTTTCAGCCATATTGCCCGGCCCTAACATGCCGGATAAATGATGTTGAAGGAGGAGGAAATCAGCACTGTCTCAGAGAAGATGCTAGGGTTTTATATCCACAGAGTCGCAGTCTGCTCTCATTGACGTAGTTATGTGATGAAAATTGAGTCTATGCCAGGCTCAGGTCGAACTAGTTCTATGCAAAGTATTGTGTGATTGGTCAGAAGTGTATGGAGTGTTTCGTGCAGCAATCCAATCAGACAGCATCCTACGTACATAATACAGTGGGGGGGTTTAATATGCCGTTCTTCCTCTCTCAGGATCTACAGGTGACGGTTCAAGCCAAGCAGGAAATTGAATTTAAAATTGACTCATTCTTCACTTGTGTTTTTTATAAACTGCTTCTGTCAATACAGTTTTGTTTTTTAACAGCTGGTCTGTGCATTTCCAGGACTTTGACTTGGCTACCATCTATGTGTCAGATGCCCAGTACAACAGAAACATCTACTTCGATACGTCCCCTCAGGCTGTCAGGTGAGGCCATCACATGTTTGTTTAACAGATCAAGTTCTCAAACACCCATTGGATAAAAGCATGTATGAATTCATGAAACCAGGCAGTCATCTTTATTGGAAAATGTTCACTTAGCTGTTTTGGTTTGCAAAACTGTGTTTCACCTCTTCTGGCTTATTTATATGTCACACAGAGTAGGAAAAGCACACACATCTCTAGAAAGCAATAGCCTTACAATATGGCAGGGCAATAAATATATATCACGGTACATGTGATCAATATCAATAGAAAAGATATTAGATATAATGTTCAATAATTTCACTGAACTCAGATTCAAAACCGCACAGCATTCTGGGAGATGTAGGCAGAGGAAAATCTTAGTTGCTCAACCTCACTCACTCACTCACTCACTCACTCACTCACTCACTCACTCACTCACTCACTCACTCACTCACTCACTCACTCACTCTTTGTTTCCCTAGCAACAGCTCATTCTTTGGTTACCTAGCAACAACTTACTGAGAAACTTGTGCAGCAGCAGCAGTTTCAGGTTTTGCTACTTTGTCTCATTACTGCTTAAACATAAAAAAGAAAACAACGTGTGGAGTGGAAGGAGAAAATGAGTACAAAAGCTTGAGAAGAAACTGTGGATAAAATAGGAAAGGTTGCCACACCAGTTTGCAGTATTTCAGATATTTAAAGAGAAAAACCGAATCAGTAATTATCAATATTGACAGATGATAATTGTGAATCACTTAAAAACTTTTTTTTAAATCTTACGATTTTTGAAAACTGCGTGATTTTGTATATATTTAGTATTTCCTCCTGACTGCAGTTGCTGCAATAAGTGCACTGCACCAGGTTAACATTATAGTACACATTTAGTGGTGCTTCCTCCATTACAGGTTTGTAATGTGTTTGCATTTTGTGTGTTTTCAGACTCTACCTCCTCTACAACCACTGGGCTTTAAAGATTCTCCTGTATTTCTTCATCCTGGTCAATCTGTCGCTGGCGATCTTTGAGGAACCGGCTCTGGTTTCTCTGCCCACGTGGGTACGATGGCAGATCTCCTGAAGGCAGATCAATCTCCATGTCATACCTTTACATGCTCCGTTTTTTGACACAATAACTTCTATAATGTTTGAAGTCTGGATAAGCATATAAAAGTGAAAATTGGAGATGGAAAACGTGACTTTCAATTTCTTATTCTGTTATTTATATTTAGAGTATATCAAGAAGATGTTACTCTTTGGTTGGGGACATCAAAACCTTAGTTTTAGTTTAGCCCCAAATCCATTCAGGAAATTCAAAGAAGGTTTTTTTGTTGTTTATTTTTAGCCTTTAGATGCTTTTATTTCTGGGTCTAAACTGGACCCACGGTTCTGAAACTGTTTTTTCCTAAAGAAAAAACTGAAAATACCTCTTTTTCCTTAATCCTAAGAACTCTCCAGTACGATTTATGGTATATTAAAAAATAGTGATAATAAAACTCAAGTGTTTTGTTATCAAATATCCAAAATGAGATGAAAAATAATTTTGATCTATAAAAGTGAAGTATGGAATTTTAAATTTGAATAATTGAAACCCATTTTAAATAATGATTTGAACTATTTAAAACCATTTTGCTCTGTTTCTTTCTGCCAGATTCAGACATTGTGTCTCAGCGTTTCACTGAGACGCTGAACATTTGACGGATGATGAGTAAAACGTTGCGTTACAGATTGTTCTCCTCACGCTGGGGGATTTCTTTGTTGAAGTTATGAACTAAAAAAAGAAACACCCATAAAAAAAGTTCTGTAAAAATCTTAATTGGCTCTAAAGTCCACACCTAGTAAACACAGATCTGTCACATTTACCTCAGGCATTAACAGGAAAAGAAGCAACAGTTTCCCCAAGTTTTTAAAACGATGAAGATTAATTTCTGCAACACCTTTACTCCAATGGTTTTATCAGAAACTGGCTATCTTACGGTGGCCGACAGGTGCAAATGCGCAGCAAAAGAGAAAACATGCAAACAAAAAAAAAGACGCGCACAAATTAAATGCAACAAACAAAAAAGAGAGATGCAAACACCCCTGAATGAAATGCAGCAAACAAAAAAGAAAACACCCCCGAATGAAATGCAGCAAACAAAAAAGAAAACACCCCCGAATGAAATGCAGCAAAC